>JAMKQA010022725.1:0-25462 GCA_024699735.1 Posidonia australis
GCATCCATCAATGCATAAAGCATCAGCATATCATCCCGATGACGAGAATCGGAATAGCTAGCCTACTTGAGAAGGGTCTACACCTCTTTAGTTGTCACTACCTAGACATTCTAGCGAGTGAGGGAGCCACCATCCAAACATGGTTAGGCAAAGTGTTCAAACTCCCAAGGGGACTAACACCTCCAGAGGGAGATAAAATGTTAGGAGTGAGCATGAGTGTGAGCCAAAACAAAAAAATGTAAATATCTATCCATCAATTCTTGCAGTTGATTCCGGAGCTCCCTTAACTTAGTAGGTGCCATCCTGTACGGAGCCTTCGAAATAGGACCTGATCTCAGCACCAAGTCAATCACAAATTCCACTTCCCTGTGCGACGATATTCTAGGTAATTCCTTTGGAAAGACATCGGGATATTCCCTCACCACTAGAAAGTCCTGAATCCTGACCACAGGCGAACTAGAAAATGTCACACAGGCCAAATAGCCCACACTGCCTCTCGCCAGATGATGATAGGCCTTGAGAGTAGAAATCACTTTCATGGGCTCACCCGGTCTGGTGCCCTATACCATATACCAGCCTTGGCCTAGACACTCTGCCAAAATACTCCTCTTGGCACAATCTATCATAGCTGAATGCTGTGCCAGCCAATCCATTCCCAGGATAACATCATAATCCTACATATCCATCAGGATCAAGCTGGCCTGAAAATTCCTGTCCCCCAACTGAATATCAACCTGTCTCAAGTATCTCCACACTAGACTGTGTTCTCCCAATGGAGTGACTACATCTAGGTGGAATGCCAACCTGGCTAGCCTAGTCCTGATCTCAGAAGTAAAGGACTCGTAGACAAAAGAAAATGAACTCTCAGAGTCGAACAAGACTCGGGCCATCCGATCAACCATAAGGAAAGATCCTATAATCAACACACCATAACCATAATCATAATAAGAAATAGTGTCAATTACACATAGGATCTATTATTACAGTACAGGACTTATCAAATACAGTCGTGCTAGTTCTCACGTTCTACCAGATCTCCAGATGGACCAGCATCTAGGGCAGCGATGGAGAACACTCTCCCCTTGGTAGGCTGACGTGGCGCATCACCTACTGGCTTTGGCTGACTGGGCAATCTTTCTGGTAATGGTAGGACTTCCCACAGTTGTAGCAAACTACTCTGTCTAAATTCCTCTGCCTATGCCAACATTGCGCCGCTACATGTCCCTTCTTGCCACAGACATGGCATGGTCTCATCTGTGGGCCACTACTAGACCCGGCATGGCTGAAACCCATAATTTCTTTTCTACCAAACGTAGGTTGTTGCTTCTGCTTCTTCCCAGAGCTGCCAGAACTCCCAGAACTTGGCACTCCCATCACTGACGGTCGAGAAACGGAGGGTCAAGAAACAAAAGGTCGAGAGACAGTCTTTCTCCCCTTTTCCTTCTTGGGATACTCCTCCTGAAACAGCCTACGATCATCCTCATAGCGGCTTGCAAGCTCAACAGCATCTGCTAATGTTTGGCATCTAAAGTCAATAACTCTGGATCTTAGCACAAGGTTCAGGCCCTCCACAAACCTATTGGCTCTATTCTTCTCAGAGATTAGAGCCTGAGAGAACAGCTCCAACCAAAGGAAGGACGACTCATACTCAGCCACAGACAGGCTACCCTACTTCAGGTTCTTGAATTCTTTGTCTAGCTTATCCCTCTCATACTCAGGGAAAAACCTCTCATAGAATACCTCTCGGAACTCTTCCCAAGAGATCATCAGTAAGTCCGCATTCGGAAATTTGGTGCAGCGCACTATCCTCCACCACTGATCCGCAGCACCCTTGAGCTGGAATGTCGTGATCCGGACCCACTTCTCTGCTGGACACTCGATCCCTTCAAGGATCTTCTCCACCTCTAGGAACCAAGCCTCACACTCCTCTGGTGTGCCACGCCCATCAAAAGTCGGCACGCCAAGCTGGCGAAACTGCTTGATCCACGGGTCTCCCTTCGCCTCATCCTTGCTACTGTTGCTAAAGGACTAGGAGAAACCCCACATCATCTCGCGAAATTCTTGTCTCATCCCCCTCCAGGCACTACCCTCTCCCGTCTCGGAGTCAGGTAGAGGGGTCTTGCCACGACTACAGCCTCAGCGAGACATCTTCCTGCCAGCACAACAAAACACAACAATCCAAAAATTCATGTGCACGACACTCTATTGTGCAGTACAAGGGAGCCACTAGACCGGACATCACCAAGTCGGTGTTGTAGGTGTAACCTTAGCTCTGATACCACTTTGTAACACCCTTGTCCTAGGCACACTACTAAATCACAGTATCATAAGCATAATTACACTAATTACAGAAACATTAAGTGACTGTAACTAAGGCTCACCTTCAAGATCTCAATGTGTGGCTAGAAGCTCCAACTCCTGCACCGAAACTCGGTTGCACGCGGTCTGCACCTGAAAACAAAATAAGCACGCGTGAGTGACATCTAAGTTACCCAATACATGCCCCAAACACACAAACATAAAATCCATGGAAAACTATAAAACTAATTTCTTTAATTTTCAAAGTTTGGTTTTCTTTTGAAAATCCTCTTTTCTTTTTATTGGAAATCACTTGGGAATTCAATCCCAAATTCATGCTCTTTTCAAAAGCCATGTTTCTTTTCTTTTCTCAAAACATTAGGAAACTCATTTCAAAACCACATTCTCTTTTAGAAACACCCATCTTTCGTTTTCCTTTAAAACCTTTGGATTTCATTTTCCGAAACATATCCTTTTCAATACTTGGGATTTCTTCCCAAAATCACACTTTCAAATTCACATTTCTGACCAAATCAAACCTAAAACACAATGCCTCTCGGGCTCAAAACGAAATCATAAATACAGGCTAGTAATTGGTTAAAACATCATCATTATTCCATTTCAAGATTTTAGGACTATTTCATAAGTCCAATCCTGCCCAAATCACATTTCTTTTTCTTTATTCATTTCCAGTTTTCTTTACTGTTGTTACCTTGATCAAGGGTAACCAAGTGCACAAGCAGTAGGTGAGGATATCCTTTCCCCGACCTTCCAGCAATGTCGTAGTGAGATTCCCCGTGCAGGATGTCACCGCCTAGGCCAATTGGCCTCAATTTCTTTCATTTATGCACGGGGATACGTCTTTGTCTGACGCCCCATCAGTGACCCGAACAACTAGGTACAACAACCCAGGCTCAGCCTACACCGTCGGTGACCCGAACAACTAGGCTCAATAACCTAGGCTTTGCCTACACCGTCACGAGCTCGGTGACCCAAACAACTAGGTACAATGACCCAAGCTCAACCTACACCGTCTCAAGATTGGCAACCATAGTCGTGTCTGGCAACTAGTTTCATTGGAGCCTCATACTCCTACCATGTTGTCGACACCAACCCCCGTGGTCCCTTAACACATTATTAGTGTTTCATTATCAAAACACTTTAAACTTTTCTTTTCAAAACCATTTTCCATTTCATTCTTTCCATTGCAGGAATCTATCTCCTTGCAACACTTGACACTCCACTGGGGTCCCAACTCAAGTCATGAAAATCATGCTTAAAATCATAAATTAGGTCTCATGTCCAAAAACCACGCATAAGCAGCCATTTTGTTCATTTATAGGGTCTGAAACCCAAAACCACACAATATCATCCTTTTCATTCATTTATGGGATCAAAACCCAATACCACGCCCAAATTTATTTATTTGGGTTCCACATTCCTCCATGTCATTACATGGGGAAAACATCACTTACATATGCTCAACATACCTTTTTCAAACCATTTGTCATTGATTTGCATTCATATCAGCCCATATCAGGGCCAGGGCAAAAACAACAGACCAAATTTCAAGTTCGATATACTAAAATCCCCTGATTCGGTATACCGAACATTTTTAGTATACTGAAACCCCCTGTTTCGGTGGACCGAGAGATTTTGGTCTACTGAAACCAACAATCCTGGCTTAATCTGTTAGGATTTCGGCATACCGAATAATTTCTGCATACCGAATTCCTTGCAGATAGGACACACCCTTGTTCCAGGCGGCAAAAAATCGCCTAATGTGGGAGTCTCGATCAAACCCTCTAAACAAACATCATAAATCATAAATAAATCATGGGGTGTAGACCCTTGAGTCTACTTCAAAACCCCTCAAACCATTCCTTAATCCATCAACTATGTGATTCATACGAAAATCACAAAGGGGAAGAGCTCAGTGAAAACTACTGTAGCTTACACCCCCAAAACACATTCAATCCTAACCGCATGATATCTATGTTTTCATGATTTCTACAATTTTACATGCATTTTTTCACTATTTACATGCCAGTTACTCATTACCCAAACAACGACGAAACGAGGAAGGAACAGGGGTCGCTTACCTCTAATGGCGCCCCAACGAACCTTCCCCCACTCCGGTAAGCCTCCTCGCGCCCCAACGAAGCCTCCTCCGTCGATGGATCACACAAGCAGCTCCCACCTCTTCCTCGGTTGTGCGCACACCATTCTTCCTCTCCCTCTTCCTCCTCACATTGCAGCTTACCCTCTTCCACTCGCCTCTGCCTCTCTTATCCCGTCCTCCTCTCGCATCACGCTAGCCACCCATCGTGTCGGAGATGATAGTGAGGCACTGGTCACTGGTTGGTGGTGGCACTAGCTGTGGAAGGTGAAGGGGAGGAAGACGGATGTGTGGTGAGCTCATGAGTGAGAGAAGGAGAAAAAGAAAGAAAGAAAAGAGGAAAGAACGCGCACGTAAATCGAGGTGACTGTGCATCCTCAAACCGAACTCCTCATTGGTCCCAAATCACAAGCAGGAGCATAGCAAGCCAACCACAAGCTCACACATCCAAGAAATAACAAATTATCCATCAACAAACCATTTATGCAATATTACAATTAATTACATGGTTTACAAATGAAAATGGATAATCAGGCCTAGATGTCACATCTAGAGTACATACTCAGATGGACTTGAGCATATTAGCAAGGTTTTGAATCGCATAGCATATCAATCTAGTTCACTATTTTCTTCCGTGATATCTGGGTCTCACTTTAGTGGCACACTTTACTGGTACACCTTACTAGAGCACATAGGTGGCACACCAGACTAGAGCACTAGTCTGGCGCACCTGCCAGTTTTCAGTGCACCAACAACAATATTTGGAATGACATTTAACATGGTTTTTGACTTGCTTTGCTTCTGGTTTCCTTTGTTTTTCTCTTGGACATATCAGGGAAACTCTAGTCTGTTTTCATCCTCTTTCATGCATGGTAGTTTAGGTTTTGCATATAGCAAAGCGAGGATGTTAGTCACTCAATGTTATTGGATCTATAGTTATATCCGTGCAATATCTTTGCACCGGTATTCGATCTATGATTTGAGTGATCTTTCAGAGCATGAGGACACACCCCACAGTCCTTTTACCCATGTATAGCATAAGGTACTACTTGCATATAGGATTGCATTGCATATCGCCCTTGGGTGTACAGAAAAAGGGCTGAAAAGCCAACATTCCATATAAGTAAATGAGAAACCCATGAAAGACCGATTTCTCGAGCACGTGAGGGTGCCTAATACCTTCCTCGTGCGTAACAGGTATCCTTGCCCATTTTTTGGTTCATGATTAACCTTTTCCATTGTTTGTTATTGCATAGTTTTAATGTTTTAAAACGGTTCTCCTCGTCTCCCATTTTTTAGTAGACTAGGTGGCGACTCCCGCATTTTATCCTTGTTTTTATTATTTTGCTGTGACTTCGTTGGTCCTCGCGCATTTGGTCCTTCGTGCCATGCCCGAGGCTGTCGCCGGTATGGTTACAGGAACTGGCGACTCCGCTGGGGATAACCAAATCCCAACTTTCGTTTGGGTTTTTTTTCATTTACTTTGGTTTTTCTCCTTGTATGCTTGTTTCCCATGCTTTGCTTTGGTTGTCTCGTTGTAGTATAAGTTGTGTCTTCCTTACATGCATGCCTTTTGTATGATAGCTGTTTCTTTTTACACATTTGCTATGCCACCACTTTTACACATGACATATGCATGGCTTTTGTATGATGATTGGTGTTTTCTTTGCATGTTTTTCTTCCCCATTTTGCATATGCCATGTTTAGGAGATTAGAGACATGCTTTTCTACCTTTTTGGTTAATAAAAAACATAAAAACAAAAAAAATAAATAAATAGGACAAACTAGTGACAAATTGCAAACTTTCCCCCAAGGTTAAATAAACTTGCAAGTAAAAGACTTAAAGCATATTTTTCATTCATCATATAGGACATGCATCTTCTCATCTCTTGAGTTCACCTATGTAGTTTGCGAAGGACATTTCCCGATTTTCTCATTCTATGGCTTTGGTGTGAGATGAGATATCGGTATGTCCCCCCTGTCTAGGGTCGTGTCGGTGTTAGTAGAGCGTATAGCCTACTGCTTTAGCAAAGGATGAGGCCCCGAACGCACCACTCGTTCACTACCTAAGCTTTGGCTAGGATTTAGAACGGGAACCTTTACTTTCTAACACTGAGTCGGAGACCCATTTATCCCTATGCAAACCCGGAGTAGACGGCTTGGTAGGACACCTCTAGATTGTGAGAGAGCGCATGCTAGAAGCATTCATGCAATTGCATTTCATACCATTATAAGCACTGCATCTTTTCTACCTTGTTTTTTTTTGTACAAATAGTACTGATCAGTGTGCAAGTTCCTTACTAGAGCTCGAGGTTTTTCCTTTCGCTGACACCCAACGCGACACAATTTTCGACCACATCTCCCAAGTTATCTGTCACCTTTGACAATAGCTCGTCCTAGGATTCGTCCTCATGTTCCCAGCTGCAGTCCAATCCATACCCGCTCACGATCCGCTATAGCCCAGCAAACCAGCGAACCCCTTTCCTCTACTGTCCAGGTGGAGGTCCCCGTTTCAGCGTACCCTTCCTTTATCTCTATCTCGATTATCACTACTACCTTCACTTTTGCCTTAGCATCCGGAGGACCTCCGCCATCCCAGTATCGCGTCCCTGTAGCTACCCTGCCTTCAAGACCATCAGTTTGGTCCTCTACTGCATCTGGGACCTCAACAGTTGAGTCTGTTGCCATGACCTTTCCCTAGGGTTCTTTTGCTGCTCCTCCCCAAGGCTTTGTGTTTACCAGCCCCCTTTTGACTGCGACTGTCTCTGTAGTAGCCTCTCCCCAGTTTGGGCATCTGAAGTCTCAACTTCCTGACTCCTCTTCCCCTGTTTTGCCTCCATCCTTTGGAGCCACTAGTGATGATCCCATGACCGCGCAGCTGCAACAAATGTCGGCCCTCGCCCAACAGTTGCAGGGATTGGCACTGGCACTCCAACCCTTTTTAGATTTGTCCTTCCCAACTCCCGAGCTGCCTCTGCAACCAGCCCTAGGACCACAGATTGCACCCACTGCACCACCCCCACAGCCATCGCCATCCCTTGTCTCCCTGGTGATAGGGGCGTCGACATTGCCTTTTGCATCACCACCACAGCACCCACCACAGCATGCAACTCCGTTATCTGGTGGCCAGCCTTCTAGGCTAGCGGGAGCATAGCCTGCCGTGAGCGTAGTACCAGGGGCCATTCCGGTCCAACAGCTCTTGCTCCCGCATTCTACACCACTTGTAGCACCACCCCCTGCCTTATCCTCACCCATGTACCAGACACAAGTATCATCTTGTGTACCACATCACACAGCACCCATGCACGGGTACACTGGCCATCCTGCCGTAGCACTAGATGGCGGAATGGTGGATCTGGAGGAGCCTTTAGGGGTGACTCATACAGTGTACGCAGCACCCACCTCGACTACACAATCTACTACAGCAGTAGCTCCAGATGCTCTCCTTGCGAGGGTGAATGATCTGGGGCACACACTCTGACAAGTGCAGGGCGGGGATTGCCGGTCCTACCAATTTCGGGACCTCTGTTATTTTCCAGAGGCGACTCTCCTTCCAAAATTTCAAATCTCGGAGTTCGAAAAATACAATGGTAGGGGTTGCCCGATTTCACACCTCAAAGCCTATTGCGGAGACCTCGCCCAGTTCCAAATTGATGAATGGTTGTTAATCTGCTTATTCCAGAAAAGTCTTATGGGGCCCACGTTGAAGTGGTTCACCTCCCTTGACATGGCCACCATCAGGACTTGGGACGACCTCACACAGGCATTCCTCGAACAGTATTCCTTTAACCTCGACCTAGTCCCAAAGCGCGAGGGCTTAGTCGCAATTAAGTAGAGGCCCCAAGAAACATTTGGGGAGTATGTTGGACGATGGTGATCCTTGGCTTTGTAGGTCAAAGATAGACCCTCTGATGAGGAGTCTATTGAGATTGTGATCCAAGGAGCATAGCCAGCAGTCGGGGCTCTGCTAAGCATTCAGCCAGTCACCACTTTTTCTACATTGCTTCGGGTGAGTGCCAGTGTTGAGAGTTCATTGCGTGGCAGTAGTTTTCCTGCACTCTCTGCATTCGCCAAACAGGCCACTTTTTCACATTGTGGCGCTAGCAGTAATAACAACAACAACAACCACAATGCCAATCCACCCAAGAGGTAGGATCCCTCTAAGAATACAGTCTCCTATATTAGATCCCCTGCTGCACCGGCAAATGTCCAGCCTCCCGCTTAGCTCCAAGTCGTTTATGCACCCACACCCACACCTAGAGCACCTCATGCATCACACATCACCCCCACTACCACTCCAGTTTACCCAGCCCCACCGACCAGGATGCGCCCACCATTGGCATATCCACAACCGAAGCGACAACACCGTGACAGGCGCCACTTTATCCCATTAGTGGAGCCATTGAGCATGGTTTTCCCTAAAGTCGCATCCCTCTTGAGGCTGCCTGAGATACGTCCACCACCAAGTCTACTTCTTGCCTGGTATAATATGAATGTGTTCTGCAATTTCAATCGAGTCGCAGGCCACTAAACGGACAATTGCCTTACACACAGGGACGCTATCCAGGACTTGATTGACCAAAAGGTCATTGTGATTAGCACACAGGCGGTAGGCCCAGCGCCTGCATCAGCAGCCGCACAAGCACCACCAGCACATCCTAATATAATTAGCCAACCTTTTGCACAGCATCTAGCCTCGGGAGCATCGGGTTCCTTGGGAGTCAATTCTGTTTTTTCTTCTGATTCTATCTCATCTCCTAATCTTCCAATTGATTTGATTCATGATGTGTCGTCCCCTTTTCCTCACCAATTATATCGGTCTTTCTTTGGTGGTTCTGAGGAGTCAGTTAATATGATTCGCCCAAATGTCGAGTCGGAGTACACTATGGCGCCGCCTATCATATACTCCCAGCCAATAGCACCAATTTGTTTGCAAGCCTGGCCATAGTTTGGGCCGATTTAGCCACCAGCCCCTCAGAGTTACTAGTATCCTCCAACCATGCCTGTACAGTTAGTTGCCCGTCCCGTGGTTGTCGATACTCTCACCCACGACACGCATCATGTCCCATACAACTATGCTGCAGAAATGTGTGCAAAAGTGACACGATCGGGTATAGTATACAAGCCCCCAACACCAAGGCCTAATCCTCCAACCCGAGTCCCATCCAATTGCAAGCCCAACCATCTAGACCACTAGCACCCGTGGTGCCAGTTCTTGTTCAATTGGAAGCACAGTCCCCACAACTACCCACACCAAGAGTAGCACCACCTGTTCGCACCACCAACAGCCAACCTTCAGCTGACATAACCGCTCAGCTTAAAAAAGTCAAAGCTGATATTTCTATTTGGGACCTGATCCACACTTCAACATAGCACAGAGAAGCCTTCCTTAGAGTCTTCCAAGCTGCCCATGTGTCCCCAACCATTGAGCCGGCTACCCTAGAGAATATGGTAGGGATGATAGCGGCACCACAAGTTATCTCCTTTTCCAGCCAGGAGTTACCACCATTAGGAACCAATCACAATTCTCCCTTGTTCATCACTGCACAATATTGAAGCTTTCGCATCCCCCTCACATTGGTAGACAATGGAGCAGGTTTAAATGTTTGCCCCTTGCGTACGGCAAGTGAAATCGGATTCAAGTCCGAGGACATAATACCAGCCGTGAAAGGGATGACGGCATTCGATAATACGCATCATGATGCACTTGGGATTTTAATCATTCCTTTGACCATTGGCCCAACTTGCTTGGACGTAGAATTCTATATCGTAGATATTGAACCTTCCTTCAATCTTTTGCTTGGACGCCCTTGGCTTCACAAGCACCAAGTCATTCCCTCAACCCTCCATCGTATGATTAAGTTCTGCCGGGATGACAATGTTGTTGTTGTCTTGGCAAAAGATCTAAAGAAGGTTGAGTCGGTCTCAGCTGTAGCCCCCTAGACTATCCACTTTGAGCCTAAATCTTCCGATGTTCTGTATCATGTTAACCGGTTCGAGCCGGTTAATTTCATTCCTCCCCTTGAGCGCATCGGTCATTTGGCCATTCATGGTGTGACCATGTCGGTGGAACCCTTGCACGGCTCTCCTCCTACCGGGTGCGTGGAAGCACACGAGGAGACCCGATATAGTCACGGCGAAAATGGTGAATCCGGAGGAAAAGACTAGACTCGGAAACACCAAGGGAAGATAAAAAGGATAAGGAAAGAAGTCGCCACCTAGTCTTTTAATGGAAAGACGAGGAAAACCAAAAAACACAAGAAAACTGGGATGCAAACAAGATGCAGAATGTATGTGTGTGCTCCGTGCCTAATGGACAAATGCACAAATGAATGCGGGCTAGAGAAAGGATAAGGATTCTGGTTACGCATGGAGAAGGGGTTAGGCACCCCCATGCGCCCGAGAAAACTCGACCTTTCTAGGTTTCCCTATTGTCAATGGTCTATGGATGTATGCTTGCTTATTCTATATGCCCATGCTAAATATGACTGAAAACATGCCAACTCAAAGTGAAGAAATGAACTTTGTCAAGCCTTTTACTGTACGCCCTCAGGCGATGAGGAAAATCGAAAAATTCTCAGAAAGCATCTTACAAATCAACGGAAATTGGGATAAACCCTAGAAAATCAAAAAAGGGAAAATAATCATCATTCCGGGACAATGTCGACTTTGTGAAGCCTTTTAATGTACGCCCTCAGGAGATGGAAAGGCAAAACAAATCTAAAGGCGAAAACCAGGAGAAATCCGGGAAATGACGAGAAAACAAAGCTCGGAACAAGCTAGAAAATGTGCCATAGCAAGGAAGGAAAGGCAAAAAAACTTGTGCGGAAAGATGTAAACAAATGTGCAAAATGCATATGTGAGTGTAAATAGTGAGAATTCCAGGGGCCTTTGTGCAAAAACCCAAATTCTGAGTAAAACTGAATGTTCTGTAGCCCAAATCATCAAAAATACATAGGAAAACACATTCTAAGCAATTATGAAGAAATCTAGGGTCAAATGTGCAAATATGTGCAATCCTAGTCAAAATGAAGTTTCCTAGGGGTCAAAATGCAATTTTACCACTAAAACACGCATTTAAAATAATTTAGTGGAAATTCAAGGTAAAAATGTATGAAAAACGATTCAGAAAGATTCTAGAAAGATTTAGGGGCAAAACAATCATTTTACCCCAGAAAACAGGCATTCAAAGTAAATCCTGTAAAGTACATGGGCTAAACTGCAAATTGCCTAGCAGAATAATGCATCTAGAAGAGTTTCTAAAGAAAACAGGGATAAAAATGTAATTCACAGAGAAGAACATGCTTCAGAGAAGTTTTCAATAAAATCCAAGAGTTTAAATGCAAATAAACCAAAGAAATGTGTATTCTAGAAGGTTTCCGAAGAATATAGGGGTTTAAATGCAATCTTCATAGAAAAATGATGCATTCAGAAAAGTTTCAGGAAATCTAAGGGTCCTTTATGTAAAAATGTTGAATTAAAATGCATTAAAAGAAAACTTGAGGGCTTTTGCTAAAGTTTAATGCCTGGAAAACATTATTTTAAATGTTTAGGGGGGCAAATGCAATATTTTCAGTGAAAACCTTATTTGAATGATTTTGGAAAAATGATTGTAGGACCTACATGTAATGAAAGGACCAACTTGTAATACAAAAAGGACCTGAAAGTAAAGAAAATATAACTTTCAGAATTTTACTCAAATAAATGTTTCAATTGTTTTTAAAAAAGTGCTTGTGGCACGAGCCTGGAGGCTCTGGTGGCCTCGCGGGACACGGTGGAAGGTTCCTAGGCTATCAATGGTGCGTGGCGCAACGGGGGGGCTCGAGCTCCTTCTCTAGAGGAGTCATCTTCTTCAGCGACGGTGTCTCTGGCCCGGTTCTCCAGCGATCTTCGTGCGGGCTTCAGGAAGCGTCGGAGCAGCGATCCGAGGAGCGAGAGATCTCCGGGGAGGCTAGAGGAGAAAGATAGGAGGCTTGGGGGCTAGGGACGTGCCCTAGATTGCCACCCCCCCCCCCTAGCTACATCGTCGGGAAACGGCGACGGTGAACCCTGGGGATAAATTCCGACCAGAGGAAGGCTCTGGATGGCTCGGAATTGTCCAAGAAGCTATGAATTAAACTAGGAGGGATCAGAAGGGGCATACCTGGCTTGACGGAGCTCTGCAACTCGTCGAAGCACCTGGAATCTCCTTCTCTCCTCTGTGCGAGCTTCCCTTTCTCTCTAGAATTCTCTAGCACCCTCAGCTCTCTTCTCTCTCGCGCCAAAAGTTTTTTAATCTCTGCCTCTACCCCTCCTTATATAGCTGAAGAAAACCCGACGACCCATCACAACAGAATGCCCACCACCCTAACAGAACGACTAACCAACTCTCTAACTCCCTAACTGAAGCCGTAACAGCCTAACCAACTAACAAACACTGTCCCCTTGCGCCCCCATCTTGTCCCCTGCTCGCCGACAATGATCGACGGCGATCCAGGCTCCTCCGGCGACCCATCCTTTGGCTGCTCTGGCTTGTGCTGGATCAGTGGGGATCAGGCTGGTGAGTCCAGTAGGAAGAGATGCGTTCAGTGGCTGGATTTGAAGAGAAAATGGTGTGATGAGAAGGATGGGTTGAGGAGTTCTTAAAAATCAGTGAGTGAGGAAGATAAATGAAAATGGAGAAGAAGAAATGGGGTGTTGGGTTGGAAGAAAAAAGAAACGAAATGGGCTGAGTTGTTGTGGGCCTTTGGGCCTCCATGGGCCCAAGTGGGCTTCCATGAACTAAATGGGCCTTGGTTGAATTAAATGGGCCTAAATAGGTTTTGTGGGCCAAAGTGGGCTCAAATTGGGTTTAATGGGCCTATGTGGGCCTCCATGGGCTTAATGGGCTTCGATTGGGCATACGTGAGCTTAATGAGCTTGTGAGCCCAAGTGGACTTTAATGGATTCAATTAGGGTTAGAGCTCAGCCACCACATCTCCTCCTTCAAAATTGTGAAATTGGGGTGTCTATAAAAGGTGATCCCTGTTTGATGGTCGATAATTTGTGTCGCAAATGGGGATATGAGAAAGGAACTCCCCTTGGGCGTTACGGCCAAGGAATCACCGAGCCAATCGAGGTGGAAGAGTGGATAAAGCGCGAAGGATTGAGATACGAACACCTGTATCACAAGAAGAGATTACTGTGCTTTGGTAAGTCCCCCAAGATGTTCATTCCACACGATTTTGCTAACTTCATCAGTGTAGGCATCTTAGATCCAAATCAAAGCACGTACAGTATCAGTGTCGCAATCATCAGTAGTTTGGGTTTATCCAAAAGAATCATATACGGAGAATGGCCAGCCAGAGACAGAGCAGGGCATCAAGCAGATCAGCGAGCAGTTACAGAAATGTTCAGCATTTTTAGCGTCAGAACAGTCGGCAATAAACTAGGCTACAGTATTGGAAGATTCAGTCTAGAAGGCACACTCAGGGAACAAACTGACAGATGACGTAATCGGAGATCTGGACATTTTATTCCAAGAACAATTAGAGGTGCTCTCACATGACTTGGCAGAGCACGACAGAGTCAGGAAAGGGAAGGTAGTCGTTTCATCACCACCGTTGGAATCACCAGTACCACCCCAGGACCAAGATTCGATTATGGTCCTTCATGAGATAGAGTAGAAGTGTGCTAGACCAATGGAGTTAATCTCCTATCAACCGAGAGGCGGGTTTAGTTGGTATTGGCAGTTTAAGCCTCAACTTGAGGGTGAGGATCCAAAAAAAAAAACAACCTGAGTTAGGCTCAAGAGGCAGTACAGGCGGCAGTAGTCTCACCAGTCAGCAGCAGGACAGCCGCCAGCATGCAAAACCCTTTGTATTTAGTAGAGAAAATACACAAAAATCAAAAAATCAAGAAAACCCAAAAAAAATTGAAAAATCAAAAAATGTGAATAGAGAGGCAACTACTTCAAAAGTAAGGATCCCTAGGTCCTCAGATAGTCCAGACAATCAAGCAGAAGAGGTCGCATAGTGCCGTTACAAGAATATGAAAGTCACTGTGACTATCATAAAGCGCCATCAGGGCAAGCAATTGGAAGAAATCCTCTCGGTTGACATCACAGATCCAACCTTTGAGCAGGAAATTCTATCAGAGCTTATTGCGTATGGAGAGGAAGATGAGGTCATTGAAGTAGACAATGCATATGATGAGAGTGATGATAATGTGCCATCACAATTTCAGCCTCATGATAATGACCTAAAGGGCCCTAATCTACATGTGGAGGAAGAGAGGGAGCTCGTCAACAATGGCACGACAGAAGATGTTAAAGAAACACGTATCAGTGCCAAATTATCTCCACAAGCAAAGGCAGAATTTATAACTTTCTTAAAAGAATATGTAGATGTCTTTGCATGGAGCTATGATGACATGGTTGGTTTAAACATTGAGGTGGTAGTACACACATTACCACTAAAACCAAATTCGAAGCCAGTCAAGCAGACGCTTCGCAAATGGCGACCTCAGTGGCTGTTAAAACTTAAGGAGGAAATCATGAAATAGCATAAAGTCAATTTCCTCAAGGTCGTCCTTTATCCTTAGTGGCTCGCCAATGTGGTGCCTGTGCCAAAGAAAGACGAACGGGTTCGCATGTGCATAGATTACCAAGACCTTAACAAAGTAAGCCCTAAAGATGATTTCCCGCTTCCCCACGTAGATATTCTGGTGAACAACACAGTAGGGCATAAGATGTTATCATTTATGGATGGATTTTTAGGATATAACCAGATTAGAATGGTTGAAGAAGACATGGAGAAGACATCTTTCATTACCCTGTGGAGAGTCTTCTACTACAGAGTAATGCTATTCGGGCTGAAGAATGCAAACGCAACATACTAGAGGGCCATGACAGTGTTATTCCATGATCTTATGCACCAAGAAGTTGAAGTGTACGTGGATGACATGATCGCCAAGTCTAAAGAGCCCGAAGATCACCTCTCTTGTTTAAGGAAGTTGTTTGACTGCCTGAGGAAATATAAGCTTCACCTCAACCCCAATAAGTGTGTATTCGGGGTATCTTTTGGAAAGCTCCTGGATTACATTATCAGCCAAAGAGGAATTGAAGTAGATCCTCACAAGGCTAAAACCATTATTGATATGCCTCTCCCTACCACTGGAAAAGAAATTCACGGATTGTTAGGGTGGCTACAATATATCAGTCGGTTCATAGCACAACTTACACCCATATGTGAACCGATATTCAAACTCCTAAGGAAGAATGCCCAAACACACTGGAACGATGAGTGTCAAGCAGCCTTCGACAAGATCAAACAGCTTCTGGCAAAACCTCCAGTCTTAGTTCCTCCCATGCTAGGACGGCCTCTGTTATTATATCTCTCAACCACACAGTATTCCATGGGCGCAATCCTAGGATAGCATGATGAATCAAGGCATAAGGAGAGGGCCATCTACTACCTCAGCAAGAAGTTCAATGACTGTGAGGTCAAATACAGCAGTATAGAAAAGGTTTGCTTATCCTTGGTATGTGCCACTCAACGCCTTAGGCATTACATGATGGCATACCCAGTCATGCTATTATGTCAGTATGATCCTATCAAGTATCTATTCAAGAAGCTAGCTTTGGTGAGCAGATGTGTTAAGTGGTAGGTAATGTTGTCACAGTATGACATTACATTTGTCACACAGAAGTCCTTGAAAGGACAAGCAATGGCAGATCACTTGGCTGACCTACCCTTGCCAGAATACTAGCCACTGCAAACACAATTCCCAGATGAGGACATTTTATTTGCAATGGGTGATGAAGAATTAGAAAGTCCTCAAGATGAGCATCAATGGTGTCTGTGCTTTGACGGTGTAGTCAATAAAAGACCTTGACGGTGTAGTCAATAAAAGAGGAAGAGGTATCGGTGCAGTTTTGGCAACGCCGCAACGATAGCTAATTCCCTTTGCAAGGAAGTTAACATTTGAATGCACCAACAATGAGGCAGAATACAAGGCATGCATCCTGGGATTACAGGTGGCACTAGAGCAAGGCGTCCGAGAGCTTCAAGTATATGGGGATGCAATGCTAGTCATTTCACAAATCAATGGTGACTGGAAGACAAAGGACCAGAAGCTTGTGTTATATCATGAGCATTTACTGAAGCTAATTAATGAGTTCGATGATGTCAAATTTTCTTTCATGAAATGGGCCAAGAATGCGTACACAGATGCATTAGCTACCCTAGCATCATGGCTATCGCTACCAGAGGCACAGGCAGTGGATATCTCAGTCACCTATGTAGAGTAGCCAGCGCATTGCATGCACATCTAGGAAGCGAAGCCGGCAGCCAAATTGCCCTAGTATCATGATATCAAAGTTTTCTTGGAGACCGGCGATTTCCCATCTGGTATTTCCTTATAAGATAGGAAGACCTTGATACGGCTAGCCTCTAAGTATGTACTCCAGGCAGGGCATCTATATAGAAGATCCTACAATCAAATGCTTCATAGATGCGTGGACAAGAAGGAGGCAGATATACTGATGTTGAAGTTTCATGCAGGCACATGCAGTCCACACATGAATGGAGTACTCTTGGCCAAGAAAATTATGCTACCGGGTTACTTTTGGTCCACTATGGAAACAAACTGTTGCCAATTTGTGCGGAAGTGCCACAATGGCCAATTACATGGCAACTTTATACATGCTCCCCCACAATAGTTACATAGCATGTCATCACCATGGCCCTTTTCCACTTGGGGAATTGATGTTATCGGGGCCATACATCCAGCTGCATCTAATCAGCATCGGTATATTCTTGTGGCCATCGATTATTTTACAAAGTGGGTCGAGGCGGCATCATATAAAACTGTTACAGCAGTAGTTATAGAAAAGTTCATTAAAAATAACATTATCGCTAGATATGGGGTTCCACATGCCATCATATCAGATAATGGAGCTAACTTCATAGCAAAGAGAGTGGAGAACTATCTTCAAGGTTATAAAATCAGGCACCACAGGTCCTCTCCTTATCGACCACAGATGAATGGAGTCGTGGAATCAGCCAATAAAAACCTGATAAAGATCTTGAAGAAGATGCCTGAGACCCACAAATATTGGCATGAGATGCTTCCTAACGCACTTTGGGCTTATAGGACTTCAGTTCGAACATCAACAGGAGCAACGCCGTATTCACTTGTGTATGGTATGGAGGCAGTCCTCCCTTTTGAAGTGGAGATTCTGTCACTAAGAATTCTGAAAGAAGTAGAATTGGATGAGGCAGAATGGATCCAAGACTGTTGTGTTCAACTAGACTTGATTGACAAGCACAGATTACAAGCCTTACACCATACCCAATGCTATCAGATGCGAGTGGCTTCAGCATATCAGAAGAAGGTTGGGCCTAGAAATTTTGAGCCAGGTGATCTGGTTTCGCACACCATTCACTTACCTGATGCCCGAGGTAAGTTCAAGCCCAACTGGCATGGACCATTTACTGTGAAAGAAGTCCTGTCTGGAGGCGCAATCATTCTTGAGGACATGGATCATGGGGAGCAGCCAGAGCCTGTTAAGGCTTCCTACCTGAAAAAGTACTACCAATGATCCTCAGCCAATCCCAAGCCTTGCATCGTGAACCATGCATCTCTATGTTTTTTTATTTTCGCATGCTAGTTATTGCATCCAAACATTACATAAATTGTATCATATGCACTGTATTTTCTTTTTATTTGCATTATAGTCATAAGCATAACCATTGCCCAATGAGGAAGATTGGAAGGCTCAGCCTACTTAGGAATAGTTTTGATTCTATTCACGTGTTACTACCTGTGTGACGTAGGGAGCGAGGGAGTAACTATTCACGAAAATTGGACGAAATGTACAAATTCCCAAGGGACCTATACCTCGAGGGGGAGGAAAAATGATAGGTTGTGAGTGAATGTGAGCCAAAAAAAAATATAGTCTTCGAAGCACAAAAGAAATAAGAAGATAGAAGTTGGCTCCAATGAGAGAGGCATGCGAGACAACTCTATACCTATCACATAACTTGGAGAGGAGTCAAAGCATACACCTACAAAACCCACATTTACAAAGGGACTAGCCACCCCTTTTACATCAAAAAGAAAAGAGAGCAGCCATCCCCCAGCCTAGGTGTTTATTACCTCCAAGTAAAGGTAGTGTAAGTCATTATGCCTTTGAGGGAGTAAAAGAAAAAGGAATTATTGAAAAAAGTAGGTGTAGGGCCTTAAGAGTTTGGCACAGAGTCCATGTTATCTTAAGATGTTGTCAAGTGAGAGCCACAAATAAACCTAGACATTAAGGTAATGTCACGTGGGTCGAGGACATTGTCGTTCCTTGTAGCAGGCAAAAACGGGCTTCTGTGGCGCTGAGGGCACCAACATTTATAAACCGTGCATAGATCTTGTTTCCATATTGTATTTCTATAAATCATTTAGCATTCCGCATTTCAAATCACACATTTTCTGCATTTTTGCATCGCTTTGCAAGGCATTTATCCATATGTCAACAGGGGCATGTCAGCTACCTTTTTGGGTTGCAATATTGGCAAAGAAGGGAGTTTCAACCAGGAACATGTTAACTGCTCTTTGGATCGAAATAGGTCTATTGACTAGGGGCATGCCAGTTGCCATTCTAAGTCAAAAGAATCACTGGGACAGTGCTATTAGGAGCATTTGGGCCAGCACGAATTGCTCCTTTACAAAGGCAGACACAGACCAGTACTGAATCTAAAATGACACAATGTGAAAGAAAAATTGTCATTTATTACAGCCCATCAATTGTACAAGATTTGCTCACTTAATAATAGTGGACCCAATGTATTCAGTCAACTCTTGCCCGTTTTGAGCTACCAGCTCCTGTAAAGGAAGTGCCATTAGGTGGAAGTTCACTTATAGGCCAAATTTCTTGAATTTCGGCCTCATACTCTACTGTGCAATCTAAACCTTCAGTAATGGCAAGTCTAGAAGATTGAATGCCAACACACGTCATGTGGGCCAGCTCAGAGGTTGTCACATCTGAACCAAGAATGTATTTTTTGAAGCAGTCAAGCATAGGGCTTTGCTTGATCGAGTCCTGGCAAAAACCAAATTGACGAAGAACACGAACAGGATGGTATTCCACATCAGCCATTATCCCTGGAAGGACAACCAGTCGCATGTCGCTATCATTAAAAAAGACAGTGAAGGACTTCAAAGTTGTGAACAGAATGCGCCAACCTACAGTGTCTTTGGTAAGATTCCGCAGTCTGTCACATAGCTCATGTACGCCAGGAAGGGTGCATGAATGGTTGGTACGACTGTAGGAGTCAAAGACAGAATGTTGAGGGCGTAGGACTTCCACCCCTATGTGGGCAACAAGCCAAACTTGTCAGGGGAAAATAGAGCACAGATAGATAAGCACAAAAAAGCATTGAAGTAACATTGTTAACTTACTTGCACTAAGGCGCCGCAACCGTTGAAATGTCTGGAACGTTTCAAGGCCCGGTCCAAGCCAACATAAGTCTCTGCCAGAAGAATGGGGGCAAGATCAATTTGGCGGTGATCATTGCCAATGCTATCTCTACCACCTCAATAGCAACTGTCATCCGGCCGTGGCTGAAGAAGAGCTCCCCAAGGAAGCGTACCACAAAGCCGTGGAGCCACAAGCTACCTAATGACGCACGGTTGCTGACAATCTTGTCAAAATAATCCAAGTGCAGCATGGTAGCCGACCCATCCTTGCAAATGAGACTTTTTTCACATGCACTTCGAGACAAACCGGTCAATTGACCTAAGACCGAAGCGTAGCTGTCACGACACATGAAGACAGGCGGTGACATGTATGGTGACAGGCCACATATCCACCAAACTTCTTCCAAGGTGAGAGTAAGCTCTGTTTGCCCAAAACGGAACACATGCAAAGCAAGTTTCCAGAGTCTGGCTGCAGCACATAACAAATGCCAATTCACTTCCAAATTGGCAATATTCAGTAATGAGGAGGATAAGCCCCAAACTCATAGTTGCTCATGATCCTCAGCAGTTAATGCATCAAACCATGTTCGCAGAGCATTAGAGTAGTACCTCGGTGTCACCATGGTTGGGTATCCCTGTGGAAATGGTATTGGGTCAAGATATGGTAGAAATAATGCAAACAAAAAGTGATTTGGCAAAGCAATTGCTCATGGTGGGAAGGATCAAATGAGATTATAAATCTGAAAAAAAAGAAAATAGAAACCAGAACTTGGAGTACTTCCCTTTTCAAGATATGAAAATGTGCATATGATTTATTTTGTATTTTGCAAATCTAAGGCGTAATGGAAAATCAACCTATGTAGCCTTTTCTCTTTTGGCAAAATATGAGAAATGTGTGCAAAGCCCGAGAATAAGAGAAAATCAAAACATCCCTTCACATGATTTGATAAAAATCAATATATGTATTTTCTTCCACGTAGCAAGATGTGAGGGAGTATAAACAAGATCAAATGGGAGAAACAACATGGGGATCTATGCATATATAAAATCATCTCAAAGAATCATCATGTTTTTTTATATATCACATCAAAGAAAATGGGCGAGATCACATACCATTGCAATGGGGGAGAGAGCATGGCTGGCACTGGAAGAGCAAAAATAGAGCTTCAAGGAAGATTGAAGGCTTGTGAGAGGTTTTTACAATAGAAGAGGTGGCAGATTTTGTTGGGGAATGCGAAGTTATATAGGAAAAAGGAAGGGGTCGCAGCAAAAAAAGAAGGCAAACTGGCGATTTTGCTGGGAGCACCAAGGTGGCGCACTAACCAGGCGCACCCAAGTGGCGCACCAAGGTAGCACACCAAGATGACGCACATAGCTGACGCACCACCTGGTTGACATCGGGCAAAACCTCCCCTAAAATATTAAGCTCGCCCAAACCGGCACCATTTCTTGAAACCTGCATGAAAGTATACATTTCACACACAGAAAAGTACCCAAAGGAGTCAGATTTGCATTCATGAACTCTTAAAACACAAGTTACATGTTTCAAAATACAAGTTGCAGCATTTGTACAAAGACTGGCAAACAAAAAAAGACGGAACAAGATGGAAGAACTACTCGTCCGACTCCTCCTCATCAGATGATGCCTCCTGGAAGCTCTTGGCTAGGAGTCGGGCCCCTCGTCCGGTGATCCGACGTGAATATCGGGCAGCAGCAGCAGACTGGGAACGGACAGAAGAACTCAAGACCCTCTGTGAAACTTATGTGTCAGAACGGTCCTCTTCAGATACTTCTAAGGTAAATTCTCCACTATTGGCCGCGTTTACCTCGTTAGCCAGATAGTCTTGCTGAAAAATTCTCAAAAGAATGTCAGATTTATAACGGAGTCAGCATATGCTGTTAGAGGAAAGTCAAAAAAGAAAAGGTACCCGTATGATATTCCGCCAACGCAGTTCCTGCACGAATTTGCAATTGTGTCAACTGAATCTATGAGGAAAATAAGGTGATTTATAAATAAAATAAAGGCACATACCCTTTTTCGCCTAATATCCTCATAAAAAGAGGCAAACTGCTCCTCAAAGCCCTGTGGAAATGAGACAAATGTCAGATCTATCCTTTTACATGAAATGAATTATTCAAGCAGAAATTATAATACTTTACCTTAGCCTAGTTGGAGGCATACCACATTCCACGTTGACTATAGCACACGGCCTCCTCAAAAAGGTAGGGCTTCCTGACCCGCCTGTACCAAACTAAATAATCCGTGTAGTTGACTTCTCGAAGAATATGTCTGTCCTAAGAAGCCACAGCAGCGACGTGCCGACTCCTAGCAGCGGCACGAGATGGGACCGGGAGATCCATGTCTGAAGGAGCAGGGGCAGGAATGCAGAATTCATTCAGAAATTGGTGCCTCACGCGTCCTAGGAGGAAGTAGGCCGACTTTTTCATGTAGTAGAATTTCACTTGCTTGTCTCTCAGAACACGGCCAGAGTTCAGAGGTGCCCAGTTAAAGCCATCATATCTTGAGAATGGGCTTAGGTGCACCTATTTGCAATAATAGACAATAAGCAATGCAGGCAAATATCGACATGCAAAAAATAAAATTCCGAATATAAAGACTTACGTCCTCGAGCTCCACCAAATCCAGTAGATATCAGTAGGACTCATAGCGGTAGACCCCTGCAGCAGCCTAATGATAAGGCTCGACCCACTGGCGAGGGAGGGGGAGAAGCTCGTCGCAGAGGCTGCCAAAACAGTGTCCCCGTGAGACTGGCGACCCAGCCTAGCTACATTATCTAGCCCGCAGATCAGCCAAGTGTAGTTAGCCCCGACCCAGTCATAATGATCTAGGTACTCCAAGTTGGTCAGGTATACTAGCCAATCCATGTGAATGTTGTAAGCCGAGGAGTCGCAAAAAAATCATGGCCAACAAATCTAGCAGGAATTGCCTGAGTACGAAGTCTGCCACGTCGCTGCTCAGCTCCGAGTTGGGCCAGAACTGATCCCACTCTCTAAGCCATCCCATTGTGATCATGTGTTTCCCCCTAGGTAGCTTTGGAGGAACACGGCCTAAGTGCGTAGGAGCCAGGTGCATCCCGTTTGTGGTCTGGCCAATGATCGGCTCGTCGCCGAATGGAAGGCCCATCAGCAAGGCCCACTGGTCAGGTAATAGAGTCAGCTCACCAAATGGAAAGTGGAAGGTATGCGTTTCAAACCTCCATCTCTCCACCAAAGCTCGAAAAAAGTTGTAGTGACCATGAATGGCTGGGATGCGAAGTAAACTACCAAAGGGGGTCTGGTGGAGCAAGAAGTCCTATAGAAACTCGGGTAAACGGCAGAAATGATCGTGCATAGGAGCCCAATGGCATCGCATCACCTGGTTAGCATCACCAACCTGAAACAGCAATAGCAAGATGAATACAGGATCAGAAAAGCAGTAGTGTCAGAACCAAGACATGCTAAAGAAGGAATAAAATAGTTACCTCGAAATCTAGACTCTCACAAATGTGATCGCTGCTAAGTAGTCGCCTTGCGAAGTTGCCAGACTCTTGAAAGCACATTTGTTAATAAAGATGGCAAATTTTTATCACATGCACAAGTTATTCCAAATCAACTTACCTCGATGGGGACAACAGGTGTTGAGCTACTAGAAGCTCTAGACCTCGAAGAGCTGCCCTGCCGCCGTGGACGAGAGCTAGGAGGAGTGTCCTAGGGAAGCTGTGGGCTCTCTCCCTCGAGAACTGGGTCATCCTACAAGAAGGCAAGGGTCAAGCTAGGATTTAAACAGCAGAGTCGAGCAAAATAAATGTAGTATATTCGAGTGTAACAAAGCTCGAGTCTCGAGATAATGTGTGGCATTACGAGTATTTGCTATTGGATACATTCATAAAATGTGCAGTAAACGACAGAATAAAAAGCATGATATGCACAAACAGAGCACATTAGCATGCGTTGCAACATCTTGGCAACAACAGTTCCTTTTACAAAAGTGCAGATTAAACGAAATACAGGCATAGCCCAATATTGCAAAATGGGGTCCATTATTAAAAGCAGGTAGTTACATGAAATATGGGAGTTATGACCATTAATGTTATTAGGCGTTGTGGTTATTGCTATTAGAGTTACAAGGGAGGGCTCATCACCGTTGCTATGAAAACATGGGCATTTACTACTTTGCAGTTTTGTTTCGTTGCTCTACATTTGTTTTGCTTAGATAAAAGGTTTGCTAACTGAAAAGTTGACTTAAATGACAAAAGTTGACTCAAGCTGGCAACTCATGATTTAATTCATGAATAGACATATTTCAAGTGATTCAGAATGACTAAAGGGCGTATATGTTCAATCATATTAAGGGAGAAATCATACTTTCAAGCTAAGTTCCATGGCATAAATGGCATGTATCTCAAGATTAGTTCATGGATTTTTGAAATAAAATTTATTTTGCAAGGCTACCCAGCATCCAAGCCCCACTCCATTTGTACTGTCAGTCAGCCCACCAGAATGTCCAAACCTGAGCCAAGCCGCCGCCACACCTCCGACCAGCCACCACCTACCGACGACCATGCCCACATCACCACAGGCCGCAAACCACATCACCACAGGCCTCCACGCACCGCCACCTCACAGCACCATGCCCGCACAGCCACCCTTCACCGTTGACGGCAGGGGTCTTCCGCCATCACCGTTGACGACAGGGGTCTTCCGTCGTTGACGACTCAAACCGCCGCCCATAGCCCACTCTGCTCCTCCTGCACTTCACCACAAGGCCTCCCATGCATCATTGTTTCGCTGCCCAGTGTCCACCAAGCCGCCACCACCACATGGCCAAACCAGCCACCACCCACAGGCAACCCACCAAAACCCAACCGCTGGCCAACATAGAACCCATCCCACTACCAGCCACTAAACAAAAAAGGGCAAGCAAGCAAAAAAAAAGAAGAGAGAGAGATCAAAAGGGTAAGAGGAGATACCTCCACCGGTGAGCCCCTCTCCAACCAATCTCGGAGAGTTCGGTCCATCGCTGGGGCCGAGCAGAGCCTTCGCCGCACCTAGCCACCGCACCTAGCTGTCGCACTATTCTCGAGCGCCTCACTGGCACACCACCAAGGGCATTCACTGCCAGCCTTAAGGAGAAGAGAGGGAGAGAAGGAGATTTCGTTGGGAGAAGATGAGGAGATGAGAGGGGGAAGGAGATGGGTTTCGTCTCCTGTGTTGGGAAAAATGGGGAGGAAGAAGAAGGGGCACAGGAAATGAGTGAATAAGAAGGAAGAAAATAAATGAGGAAGTAAGTAATGAAGGGGAATAATGAATTGGGGACATTTTTTAATGTAGGTGCCTACATATAAGGAGTATGTTGGTAACTTTTTATTTTTCATAAAGACATAAAAAATAAGAAATAACTATATAGATATACTTATTAGATATCTATAAATACATAGTGAAATTTTCATTTAAATCAAACAACCATTAACTTCTAATCTAAAGGTCTTAAATTTCAACATATTTTGTCAAATTTTAACCTTTAAATTTTAGATTAAAATTTAACGGTGAATATAACTCAGAATAGGATGAAATCTTAACACATATTAGATTATATTATAGATTAACTAATTATATAAT
>JAMKQA010022726.1:0-29047 GCA_024699735.1 Posidonia australis
TTGCATATGAACTACAAAAACTTTCTTTCTTTTCATATCAGTCCATTTTTATATCAAGATTACAAATAAATGATTATTACACCTTTATAAATGATTTACACATGTAATACTTGAGTGTTTCATATTTTCTTATGTGATCACTTGTATTTAATCACATGACATTTGTTATCATCAAAATACACATATAGATTTTTTCAACAATTTTTTTAGTCAAGATCTTCCATTGTAACAACAACTGTGTCATTGCCGCAGTAGAGCTTAACCATGTGGTGGAGGGTCGAGAGGATCGTCTGATGCTTGTGCGACCAAAGGTGCCCAAACAGAAGATTGAAAGAGGGCTCCAGATCCTCAATATAGAATTCAACGTCAAGGACTACAAGCCCTAAGATGAGAGGAGTAACCAGCACCCTTAGTGTGTCGTGATGCGTGTTATCGAAAGCCAACATTCCATTCGCAGTTGGTATGATATCCTCGGCTTTGAATCCGATTTTGTTTGCTATATGCAAATGGCAGACATTAAAGTTTGCACTGTTATCCACTTACGTGAGGGGAATTCAGAAGCTTTGATATTGCGCCGTAATGAGCAGGGACTGGTTATTATTAACACCTATTAAGGATGACTCTTTGCTGAACAAAGAAATGACACAAGGCTCTGCAATCATGCCCACCATATTCTCAAGAGCGGACGGTTCTATGGTGCAAGAGACTCAGGCAGCCTAAAAGACCCTTAGGAAGGTCTCTCGACGCTGTGAAGAAGTACGGATGAGATCCCAAATGGTGATATCAGCCTTGACCTTCTTCAGTTGAGATGTGATGTCGGCAGAAGGCTGCACCTACCTGGTCGAAGAAGTAGGGACTAAACAAGGGACCTTCCTAGAAGATTGAGGGGTTGGCTGATGAGGGGGTCTGGCTAGACAGGATATTGGATGGGAAGTTGAGCAAGAGGCTGGATAAGATACGAGACAAGACGCTGGAATAGAGATTAGACAAGATACTAGACAGGATGCTGAATAGGAGATTGGACAGAGTTCTAGGAAAGAGGTTGGACAATGGATTGGACAGGATTTGGACAAGAGATGGGACAAGAATACTAGGTAAGAGGTTGGACAGGATTCTAGGCAAGAGGTTGAACAAGATTGGATAGAATTCTAGGTAAGAGGTTGGACAAGAGATTGGAAAAGAATCTAGGTAAGAAGTTGGACAAGATATTGGACAGAAGATTAGACAAGAAATTAGGTAAGAGGTTGGACAAAAGATAAGTGGGCCAATGGGTGACCTAGAATGTACGGTCAGTGGCGCAGCGGTACGCTCTACCCTTGCGGTCAGTCGTATCATGTGGACCGCTAACTCGGGACCGGTATGAATCAGATGATAAATAGAGTAGGGGTGGGCTTACCCCTAGTGTGAATTAGGTCAGAGGGGTCCACTACAGATGTTGTAGACCCAAAGGTGGAGATGAAATGGACTCCTGAGGTCCCAGCGCATTCTGAGTTGTCATGCGCAGGCATGGGCTGGTTGACAATGTTAGTATGAGTTGATGGTGCTTGTTCCTGTGTAAGTGGTGGTGCAGGTGCAGTGTGTGCCTCTTGGGTGTTGATGATGATGACCTTGTGGTCAATCAAGTCCTAAATGGAGTTCCGAAGAGCCATGCAATTATCTGTCGAATGACCCGCGCAATGGTGGAAATTGCAGTATAGACTCGTGTTATTCCACCCCGGAAGAGGATTCGGTGGGGGGCGGATCTCCAGGAGCTTCAGGAGTGACACCACCTTAAGGAGGATGGCACTCAACGGCTCAACAAGTGGTGTATATTGTCATGCAGCACGCAGAGGCCTTCTCTACCCTAGGCAGGGTCCTTGCCAGACCGATACCGCGGGATACACCGACTGGGCGATGGTAGTGATCTATTGTGTGTGCGGTGCCCTAGATGTGGGTGCATAAACTAACTAACTCTGGCCTGGTTGGTTCACCACATTGACGGGCATGGCGGTTGACCCTACATATGCGATGGCAGGCTTAGGAGGATCCTGCCTCTTAAGGTAACTAGTGTCAGCACCATTGCGAGTGTTGCTGCTCGCCTAGTGATCCAAGGATGAGGCTTGTTTGGCAAAAGCGGCGAGCGCGGGAAAGCTACCACTTGCGAGGGAGCTCCTTACGCGTGCGCTTGCCCAAATCAGAGATGGGAAGGTGGTAACAGGTTTAATGCTCAACAGAGCCCCAACATCCAGCTGTGCTCCTCGGATAATGATTTCGATAGACTCCTCGTCGGAGGGCCTATCTTTTACCTGTGATGCAAGGGCGTGCCAGCGGCCGACATACTCCCCGAACGGCTAGTTGGGCTTCTATTTTGTGGTGACGAGGTCCTCCCTCTTTGGGACCAGGTCGAGATTAATGGCATACTTGTCCATGAACGCCTGCGAGAGGTCGCTCCAAGTCTTGATTGAGCCCATGTCAAGCAACGTGAATCACTTGAGCGCGGGACCGGTGTGACTCTTTTGGAAGAGGCAGATTAGCAGCCTCTCATCAGCATGAAGCTGAGCGAGATCTCCGTAATATGCCCGAAGATGTGAAATAAGGCAACCCTTACCATTATATTTCTCGAAATCTGGGATTTTGAATTACGGTGGGAGTGTCGCCTTTGGGAAATAACAGAGGTCCCGGAATCCGTAGGGTTGGCGATCGCATCCCTGCACTTGTCGAAATGCTCTCTCTAGGTCACCAACCCTGGCGTGAAGGGTATCTGGAGCTGCTGCCTATGAGGATGATGCTGCAAGGAGAAGGGCCACATATGTTGTGTGAGACACACCTAAGTGCTCCTCCGGATCCGCCATCATGCCACCTGGTGTTGCGGCATGATGGCCAGCATATCCGTGCAAGAGTGCTGGGTGTGATTGTGGAGGTGAAGGTGAATGGACCTAATGGTGTGCAAAGGCTGGATGAACAGAAAACTGTGTGATAGTGGGTGCGGAGTGTGGGAGTAACAGCTGCTGCGGTGGTATGGCACTAGGCTTCAAGTTGTGACGATGCTGTACTCCTGCCAACTCAAGGGGTTGACCACCAGATGCTGGAGTTGAATGATGTGCAGGGATGTGGTGTGTCTGAGCCTGTGGTATCACACCTAATGTGGGTGCAGTGAGGAGTTCGGGTGAGGGCTGAGGTGGTGGTGCTGATGCTTGGAACACCGGAGTAGGCTGCCGAGGAGCCTTTGGAATGTTTGGGTCAATGGTGGACTGAACGGCAAAGGCCATGCCCTCGATCCTCTAGGCGAGGGCCAGCAGATATTCAGCCTGTGCGGTTGGGGATCCCTCAGGGACAGTGAGGGATGGCACAATCAGAGGTCCCTAAGTCAACAGTGGACAGTAATGGGTTGCCCTGGAGGCAATGAGTCTGCAAGGGATGTTGCCACAGCAGGTAGAGTGCTAAAAGAGAAGGAACCCTGAGGAAGTAGGGCCATCAGTGATACATCCATAACCTGAGCTGGGGTCACTGACATGGACTCAGTGCCTGGCTCCAGATTGGCTGGGGTCAATGGATGTCCTACAAGATGGAGGATAGAACCTCCATGGTGCACGAAGGGGTAGAAGGAATGGCTGGAGACACAGCAAGAGTAGGAGGGACCGCAAAGGAGGTGCCCTCAGGAACAACAGTGGCGGGAAGAGACTCACTAGTACGCTGGGCCATAGCTGATCGGGAACGGGTGAGAACCGAGCTACGGTGGCAAACAAGGGGATGAATCCTAGGATGAGCTATCGTCAAAGTGACGGATAACTCAAGAAAAGATGATCGGTAACGAGGTGTCGCAATCAGGGGAGCCAAGGCAAGAATGCTCAAGCAGTGGCTATGAAACTCACATTCTACTACCTGTGGAAAAAGAAAATTGGCTGGGGTTAGAACCAGCAACAAAACGCAGTTTGTTATGGTGGCGTGAATGGCATTCATGCACATGTATGCAACTAACATGCTCTCTCTCACCAACTAAGTGCTTCCTACAAGGTCATCTACTCCGGGATCACACATGGGTAAATAGGTCTTCGACTCAGGCTAGAAAGTCAAGGTCCTCACTTTAAATCCTGGCTGAAGCACAGGCAGTGAACAAGTGGTGTGTTGGTGGCCTCGTCTCCTGTAGTAGCATGGAGCTGTACCCTCTACTAACACCGACACGACCCTGGCACAAACTAGCAACACGTCCTACGCCAAAGCTATAGAATGGATTACCAGAATTGCCCTTCACAGACTGTAGGTGGACTCAGGGGAGAAGAATGCATGCCCTAAATGCTCAATCATGTAGTATGCTTTAGTGTCTTTTACTTGCATTTTATTAACCAGGGGGGAGAGTTTGATTTGGTCTCTAGTTTTGCCATATTAATTGTTCTCTGAGTTTGTGTGTTTTATTTTGACCAGATGGGGGAAACAAACTTGTCTCTACTCTCCTAGGCATGTCAAGTGCAAAAAAGGGAAGAAAACCCACAAGAAAGGCAAGCAAGCAAGCAAAATGCATGATCATGGCATGTCCTAGTGTCGTGGTATCATGATTATGAAACGGAAAACATCCATCACATCAAAAGGCATGATATATAGCATGTGTGTGCAGTGACAATGAAAATGTGTGAAATAAAGTGCAAAAGGCATGCTAATTAAACAAACAATCACCAACGAAGCAAAAAAACAACATATGAAGCCAAAGCAAGCAAAAAGGACTAAACTGAAAGCTGGAATCTTGTTATCCCCAGAGGAGTCGCTAGTTTTGTGACCAAACCGAGCCAGAGGGAAGGAGATCACAGTCATGCCAAGATGGCGAAGGTGTAAGGAAAAATAAAAGAAAAAAGAAAAGAGGAGTCGCCACCTAGTCTTTTAAGGGAAAGACACGGAAAACCACAAAAAGATTGGATGCATTAGGTGCAGATGTGAAGGCTGGATGTCTGCTAACTAGATGATGGGTAAGGATTCCTATTACGCACGAGGAAGGTGTTAGGCACCCTCGTACGCCCAAGAAACTTGATCTTTCTAGTCTAATTGCTTGCTAAAGGCTAGATGGATGTCTGCTAAACCTAAATCATGCTCTAATCATGCTAATATGTATGCCATGACAAGATTGGATGGATGTGCAAGACAGTGTGAGAAAACTGTGAAGAAATCCACATGAATTGACAAAATTGCAAAAAATCACATGAAATGACGAGGATTTGTTAAAGAACGCTTCTGAAAAACATAATGATATCCAAAAGATAACAAGCCAAGTCAACCCGAGTCCTCAGAATCATGAAAAAGTCATGAAAATCAAAAAGGGGAAAATAATCCATGTTAGGGACAAATGTCGACCTTCACGCCTGTTAATGTACGCCGTTGGGCGATGAAACCCAAATCAAATCAGAAATATGAAATGTAGGATTATAGCCAATCAAATCGGATATCGGATAAGAAACTCTGAAGACAAAATGAATCGGAATCATGGAGAAAGTCATGAAAATCAAAAAGGGGAAAATAATCTATGATTGGGACAATGTCAGCCCTCAGGCCTATTAATGTATGAGATGTCGGACAAAGTGAAGAAAGAAATCCACGAAGGAAAGGCATGAGATGTCGGCTCGCTAAATGCAATTGTGAGGAAAAAGGATATGAAATGCATGGATAAGTGCCTAAATGTGTAAAAAACTCTAAAGAATGACTTAGACATGGACTATGCAAAACTGAGTGCAAAGACTGTGATGCACGCTCATGGATTGAAGGCATAGGGGCAATTTGGTCATTTCCCTGACCAGAGATGATAAATGCGTACATGGGAATGATGCATGGCCTAAGTTGTGTCAAGATGTGTGCCAAATGTCCAGAAGATGTTATTTGCAAGAAACATGGAGGAGAAAATCAATAAAATGATGTAAACGCGATAAAGGACAAACATAGGGGTCAAAATGCAAAGTTCATAGAAAGGAATGAGAAACTGGATGAAAAACCTATTCATGACATCTATCCTAACATGCAAATGATGGGTCCAATGTCAATGTAGCATAGGGATGTAAAAGTTGCACTTGGGTAATTTCCTCAAAGTCTAGGGTCTAAAGTGCAAACTTCACACGAGTGCAAATGTGGCCAAAATGTAAAGCTAAGGATCAAATCTCAGTGAAAACATGATTTCTAAATGGGATCAATGATTAAATGCAGAATATGAGGCGAAATGAGTGAAAAATGTCCCAAAAACATGAAAGAAAACATTTAAAACCCTAAGTAATGGATTTGGAATTAATCTAAATGTTAAAATGTAAATTTTATGCTTAGAATTGCTTTAATGTGAATCCAAGGACTTTTCTGCAAAATCTCAAGGTCTGATTGTGATAAAAATGAGGCTTTTATGTTGGTTAATGTAATTATGAAGTTTCTTAAGGTCTAAAATGCAAAATGTACCAGGAAAACTCATTTTTTAATTTCTAGGGGTTAAATGCAAAAGTTCAGGACCAAACTGTAAAGAAAACTCCATTTTACTAACAGTTAGTGTGAATTTTTAATATTTTAGGGCTCAGAATGTAAATTTCATTGAGAAAAATAATTTCAGAAAACTCAAGGGCTTAAATGTAAATCTTCTGGACTTAAATGTAAAGAAACTATGTTCCAGGGACCCAGATGTGATAAAAACATGCATTAATATGTTAAGAATTAAAAGATGAAATATTCAGGGACTTTTATGCAAAATTCTCAAAGAAAACAAAGAATAAAAAGTATTCTAATACTATAGGGACTAAAATGAAAACTTATGGACCCATATGCAATGAAAAAAGGACTGAAATGTAATAAAATGAGGACCTAAAAGTAATAATCAAAAATTAAAGAAGTTGGGCCTAAAAAGACCCATTGAAAGATCGTCGGAGGATCGCCGACGTTCTGCTGCCAGCGATCTCTCCGGCGAGCTCCTAGAGGCGGTCCAGTGGTCGGAGGGGTGCGCGCCAGGCTGGGGAAGCACCATGAAGCCACGGCGGACCTACTCGAGTGGTGGGGCATGGTTGGGGAGGCTCGAGGCCTCCCCCCACCTCGAGCTGTGGCCATGGCTGGAGTCGGTCCGGAGGCTGAAGCGGCACGTCAGAGGCTCGGGGAGCACTGTGGGGGCACGGCGAGGCCCAAGTAGGTCTGAAGGCCTCCTTTCACCTTCGTCTCTGGCGACGGGGACAGTGGAGGTGGTTGGGTCACTGCGAAGGCCCTGGCAAGCGGTGGAGCGGCTCGACGGGCTCGTTGGGGATGCGCGGAGGCTCCTGGATCGTCGACGTAGAGTGTGGTGGACTTGTGCACGTGGGGGTGTCCTCAACGGCGTGCGGTAGTGGTGGTGGCATCGGCGGTGGCGCAGGCTACCGAGGCTTCTCCTGAGAAGGGGGCACCAAGGAGGAGAAGAGGAGAGGAGGAGAGAGGAGAAGAGAAGGAGAGGAAGGAAGGAGCCCTTGGGGCCTCCCACCTCTGTAAGGGCCGTGGGTTCGCCGGAGAAGGTGAACCCATCGCCGGAGATGGGGGTGGCAGCGTATAGAGGCGCCACCCCACAGCGACTGGTTCAGGGAAACTAGAAAAAACTACGGGACATGCGATGAATTGAGGAAGAGGGGAAGAAAAGGTACCTGAGTGGTTGTTCCCACGGACTCTGGCGGTAGGTCGACGGCAAGGTGCTCCGGTGGCTTTGGTTTGCCCACTGACGGCGGCTGGCTTTGGAAAATTAGGATTGGATGCTCCTAGAGGTTGTTGGTCGAAGGTGAAGGGCACTGAATTGCTTGAGAGGTGGCAAGTCTGCTTGCGGGTGGAAGGTCTGAAAAAACTCTCGAAAGGTTCTCTAGAAAGAAGTCCTTTTTTTTTTCGTTGACGGCCAACCCTTCTTATACTTTGGCGAGGTGGTTCTCCGCCTTTGATTCTCCTCTCCTCATCCCATCAGCGCTGTTGGATCGGGCCTGAGCTGGAGAAGGTTGGCCAAATATCTCGGAGGCTGAGATTTGCTCGAGATTTCTCGGGGTTGCTCGCTTGAGTTTTCGCTGGAAAAATAGGGTCGTTGGATTTATTTTTTGATTTTCCTAAAGTTTTGAATTGAATTCTTAAATGAAATAGTGTTGGGCATATTGGGCTTGGGTTTTGGGCTTTTTATTTGGATTTTTGTTTTGATTTTTCTTTTGGACTTTTTAGGATTTTGATTTTAAGATTTTAATGGGGTTTTGTGGGTTTGATTTAATCTCTTAATTTTGTGATTTAAGGTTTAATTAAGGTTTTAATTGGTTTAGGTTTGATTTTTTCATGATTATTTTAGGGTTTTGAATTTTATTTTAGACTTTTTATTTATGTTTTATGATTTTAACTAAGTTTGTGATTAAAGTTTAATTAGTGGATTTTAAATTAAGGTTTTAATTATTATAGGTTTTCTAAATTTATTTTGTTTGGATTTTTTATGGATTTTTGGGTTTTAATTTTAAGTTTTTAATTAGGATTTTGTGAGCCAAATGTGATTATTAATTTTGGATTTAGGGTTTTATTTAATTGATTTGAAATTAGGGTTTTGAGTTTTAATTAAGGTTTACTTAGGGATTTTTGGATTAATTAGGGTTTATGGATTTATTAATTAGGATTTTTATGTTTATTTAGGGTTTTTGTGTTTATTTAGGGTTTTTGGATTAATTAGGGTTTTGGATTTTTATTAATTAGGATTTTCAGTGGATTTTAAATTAATTTGGGTTTTTACTTATTTATTTGGATTTTTAAGTGATTTAATTTGAATTAAGCTTGAATTAGTGTTTTTGTCTTATTTAATGGATTTTAAATTGATTTAATTTCTTTTCACTTGGTTTGGGTTTTGAATTTGTTTAATTAGGGTTTTTATTGGATTTTAAGTGGGTTTAAGTGGGTTTTATTTGAATTTTTAGGTGTATGTTAATTGGATTAAGTGGGTTCTAGGCTTTTATTGGATTTTAAGTTTAATTGGGTTAGGTGGGCTTGTGTGGGCCTGATTGGACTTGTATGGGCTAGGGTTTGGTTGTTGCGACCAAAGCATCATCTTGAGGAGCCTGCTGCCAAATGACCTCAAAATTGAGGTGTCTACAGTCCCAATGCACGAGGACCTAATCGCCACAAGGCAAAAACCCCACGAGCCGTTTGGGGAGTACGGTAGGCGTTGGCGAGCCTACGCTTCACAAGTTCACGATAGACCCTCTGACGAGGAGTCTATGGGGATAATAATCTGAGGAGCACAGCCAGCCATAGGGGCTCTGCTTAGCATCCAGCCTTTTTCCACCTTTGCATCCTTGGTTAAAGCTGACACTCATGTTGAGAGCTCATTGAATAGCAGAAGTTTTCCTGCATTAGTAGCATTCACCAAGCAGACCATGGCTTTAGGCAGAACTAGCAACAACAATGGCAGTAGTAATGGATCCAACACCCGGTATGCATGGGAGAAGCATACTGCCAAGAATGCTGTGGCATATGTTGGAGCTCCTGTTATGCCCGTTAGTGTGGTGAGCTCGCTAGCACAGAGTTAGGTAGTCTACACACTTGCACCTAGGGCACCACTCACATCACAAATCACCACCATCGCTGAGCCAGTCTACCAGCCCACATCGATAAGGCAAGGGCTTTACCTAGGACCAAGACAACCTCGACGACCTGAGAGGGATTACACTCCCCTGGTTGAGCCACTAAGTGTCATGTTTCCTAAGGTCGCGTCGCTCCTAAGGCTTTCGGAAATTTGCCCACCACCAAACCCACTTTTGCAGTGGTTTTAAGCAGATTTATACTGTAGTTACCATAAAGCCACAAGGCACTCTACGAATAACTGCTTTAGACTCTGAGGAGTAATTCAGGATTTGATTGACCATAAGGTCGTCATTATCAACACAAAGGACGCATAGTCCGCCCCTGCTGCACCGACACCTCTTTCTTCTGCATCTACACATGGCAACATAGTCAACTGGCCCTTGCCTGAGCATTCACCTGGAACTTCTGGAATTCATTCTCTTTCTTCTGATGAGACTGCACCTTTTGACCCTTCTCTTCTCATCCATGCTATCTCAAATCCGTTCCCTTATCAGCTTAGTCAATCTTTCATTGAAGCTTCCAGTTGTGCAATCAATATGATCCAACTGATTGCCAAAACGAGGCGCATGGCTACAAAACCTACTATGCAATCCACCTCATCAACAATCAGTTTGCTAGCCAAACCAAAGCATGTCCAGGCCCACCAAATGCCAATGCCTATTTCACCAGCTCTAATCCAAGTGGAATTAAAGGCCCGTGCTCCTGTGGTCATTAACTTGACAGGATATTCACTGTATGCCTTACAGTTATACCACAGAAATGTGTGCTGAGGTAACGCAGTCAGGATGGGTGTACAAGGCCTCGATTCCTACAAACAAACCCAGCCAGCCCATGACTTCATCTTCCCAACCAAAAAGCTAGATTCCCAATTAGACCCCTTAAGAGGTAATCCCAAGAGTTAACCACACCACTGCCAAGATTGACCCACCTGTAGTTGACATCACGACTCAATTAAAGAAAGTCAAAGTAGATATCTCCATCTAGGACCTAATCCATACGTCTGCTGAACACCGAGAGCCATTTCTTCGAGTTTCCAAGCCACTCATGTTTCCCCAACAATACAACCATCAACCTTGGAAAGCATGGTAGGGATGATAGCCGTGCCGTAGGTGATTTCATTCTCTAGCATAGAGCTCCCCCAACAGGGACCAATCATAACCAACCCCTGTTCATCGTGGTGCAATACCAAAATTTCCACATTCCTCTTACATTGGTGGACAATGGTGCTAGTTTAAATGTCTGCCCTTTCAAACTGCAAGGCAGGTTGGCTTTAAATCTAAGGACATTACTCCAGCCGTGAAAGGAATGACAACGTTTGATAACGCGCACCATGATGCTGTAGGGATTTTGATCATTCTTTTAATCATTGGTCCTACCTGTTTTGAGGTTGAGTACTATGTTTTCAACCTCAAGTCGTCCTTCAATCTTCTGCTTGGGTGCCCTTGGCTCCACAAGCATCAAGTTATCCCCTCAACCCTTCACCGAGTGATTATGTTCTGCTGGAACAATGACATTATTGTTGTGATGGCATAAAACCTTGAAAAGGAGAAGGTTGAGGCAGTCTCTTCAGTATCTCTCCAAACTGTCCATTCTGACCCTAAGCCTTCTGATGTGTTGTACTGTGTCGACCATTTTGAGATGGTCAATTTCATTCCAATTCTCGAGTGTGCCAGCCATTTCACTGCTTTTGGGCAATCCTTTTGTTGATGGTCGAGAATCTGTGTCAGAGGTGGGGGTACGAGAAAGGAGCACCTCTAGGGCGGAATGGCCAAGGAATTGGGGAACCAATTGCCGCAGAGAAAAGACGAGAGTTCTAAGGACTGGGATACAAGTGGAAACCACAGGATGGATACTCGAGATTTCGTAAGTTTCGAAAGCTCATTATTCCTTGAGATTTAACTAACTTTCTTAGTGCAGGATTGCTGGATCCCAATCAGAGTTTTGTGCTTTCAGAGTCTGAATAGGGTAAATCAATCAGTGGATCATAGTGGATATGTGTTGAAGAATACTACTCTGAAGAGGAAATTATTGACTCTAGAGTAGATTCGACATCGTCAATGCCATCGGGGATAGTTATGTTGGCATTGCCACCTCTGGAGTCAACCGAAGGTCTTTCTACAAGTCTGGCTGCAGTCTTGGATTCAACAGGGGTAGCCTCAACAGTAGTAGCATCACTATATCAGTCAACTTTGAAGGGGTTACAATCAGGACAGCTAAAATCACCACCTGAAGTACTAGAAACTACCAGTGCCTACTATGCGGATTTCTCTTTTGATGAAGATGAGGGGGATGCTGTAGTAGCACAAGTTGACAGCATGCTTAGCGATTTGGAGGTCCTGTTTCAGGAGCAGTTGGCAGTACTGGCGAAAGACACACAGAGTGAACTCAAGTGCAGAAAGGGGAAAGCAATAATGGCAAAACACACTACAGAGCAGGCAATTACACAAGGTCAGTAGGTTATTATGACCTTGGAAGAGAACATATCACTAAACGCTAGACCAAAAGAGTTTATCTCTTATCAACCGGGAGGAGGGTCTAGGTGGTATTATCAGACTTGGCCCCACTTGAGTAGTGCGGTCCAAAAAAAAAGATCCTGAGTTAGGCTCAAGAGTGAATGCGAGCGGCAGCACTCACATCAATCAGTCAGAGGACAGCTACCCACCTATCATACATACTGTTCAAGAAAATCTTAAAATTAAAAACATTCGTCTATATAATAAGGCTATGGAAGAAGCGAAACAGGCAAGTATATTCGCAAGTTCGGAAATGGTGGAATCTGAGATTGTCAGAGGTGCATACAAGAAGACCAGAGTCACAATAACCATTCTAAAGCATCATCAAGGGAAGAACGCTGAGAAAATGTATACCTTTGGAGGCACAGATCCGTCATTCTAGCAGGAAGTCCTTCCCGAACTTATTGCATATGGCGAGGAGGATGATGTAGAAATAGAAGAAGAAAGTCATGATGCACCAGAATTCCTGCCTTATGACGATGATCCTATAACACTTGTAAAATTCAATTTTGTAATTATTTACATTTATATGAATTTTATTCCTAGACCGGTGTTATTGTTCCAAGGCCTGTTGTGTGGATTTGTGCTTTTGGGCTTGGGCCTCGTGGGTATTTGCATGTCCCTATTCGTGGTTAGCATTGTGCATTGTGGCACTGTGCGTGTGGGGCCTCGGTGTGGGTCTGCATGGGGCTCGCATTGTGGGCCGATTGGTGGTTGAGTGTTTGGTGCAGGGAGTCATGGGTTCGTGCTTTGGAGATGGCTGGAAACTGGCTGGTGTGTGCATGTCGGAGGTTGCTGGGCAGGTGCACGGCGAACTCCTCCCCTGCATATAACGCATGCATGGGCGAGCCTTCACTGAAGCACTGGAGCCCCAACCGAGCCTTCTCCCTTCCCTTACTTTCCTCCTCTCTTTTCCCCTCAACACCCATCATCTTCTTCACTCCTCCTTCCCGACTGTTGGTGGGTGCGGGTGATAGAGAGAGGGCCTGAGAATGGGAGATGGGAGGCGGTGGCTTGCGACAGCTCGTGGAGGTGCGGGAGGCTCCAGAGTGACGTCCCTAAGGTCATGGAGTGGCAGTGGACATGCAGGGTTGCTGGAGTTCACCGAAGTTGGCTGGAGGGTCGTCAGAGCTCATTTCAAGTACGTATCCCCAATTTAATGTGTAGAAATCATGTAAAATGGTGGAAATGACTAGGATGCATGTAATCTAGGCTAAAGTTAATGTTCTATAATTTTTGGGAATTTATTGTGGAATTTATGGGCATTTATGGCGGTTGGTGTGATTTGGGTCATTTTGACCCTTCTGCCTTTCCAATTTCGTATCTTGATGCATGGTAAATGGATTTCATTTTAGTTTCTTGAGTTTTGGGGTAGAATGGCGGGTCTACCACATATGTTTTATTCGAGCTGTTTGGTGGTTGTTTGGGGGGTCCAATCGGAGCTCCCACCTTGGGCGATTTCTAGGTGCCTTGTTGCAGGTCGCTTGAATTCTGATAGAATACTGGGGGCATGGGCTGATTACACGGGCCACATGTGCGGGTTTGGTAGTAGTATTGACCCCTAGTCTAGGCTCTGTTGGCATTCAGACGAAAGTGCCAAGGGCTCGAGCCATACACGTGCTCCACATACGTGGTTCTGCCAAGCATTTTTGGGGTTTTTCATGGATTTTTGGAAAATGTATTTTAATGTAGTGGTTTTCCAGATTGGTTTGTATTGTCCCTATAAGATGGGATTGTGGGTCGTCAATGGTGGTCCCTCGAGACACTTGATGTGCCATTTTGCTGAGGTTTTGGAAGAGTTTTCAAAGATATGAAAATGGATTTGGAATGTTGATTTCAAAAATATAGTTGGCCTGTTTTGGAAAATGTTTTCCTGGTTTTCTATGTGCAGGCTGAGACAGTGTGGGATCGTGTCGTCGGGACCAGAAAATGTGATGACATTCTCAGGTGGTTGAGTGTGACTCCCTGGTTGAGGTCGGGGGCGGAGATACCTGAGGCCGAGGAGCATCGGGTCCTAAAGGTATGAGACTCCTTGACTGTCGTCTCAAGGCCAGGGTTGAGGCCTGCGGGTTGAGGTTCTTGTGGCATGACGGGGAGGTATGATACTCAAGCTGTCGCTGTGAGCACTGAAGCTCGGGTGTCGACGAGTGTGGAGGTATGACACTCCCTCCTGAGCACCATGTGTGGAGGACACCATGAGGAGGTGGACACTGTGGTGGCTAGTGCGGGTGGGACACGTGCCCCGTAGTTGGTAGCATCCTGAGAGATAGGATAGCCTTCTCAGGGAGGGGTTGGCTTTTGAGGGTTCTCTAGAGAGGGAGAATCATGGGACAGTGAACGCTCCTGCACAAGGTGGGCGTCCCCGTGGCAATGCAAATTACTATGGTCTCTCCTCGACGGACTGCATGTAGCCAGTGTTTGGTTGCCTGGCGCCAGGCTTCCCGACCCACTATGTGTGATTTTGGCCATTGAGGGCATTTGCTTGTGGTTTTGGGCTAGTAGAGCCCCGATTGTGGCTTTGGCTGGTGTGGGCCTGGTTCGTGAGGTTTTTGAGAAATAGTTTGCAAAATTAATTTAAAAGAAAAGAAATTATGATTTGCTTTCTGCGATTTTCGTGGTGTGCGTATTGGGTGACTCCTATCACTCATGTGTTTTCCTTGTGGTTTTGGTTTGCAGGTGCAGACATGTAGTTGATTTAGCATAGTGCATATAGTTTGGAGTCTCCTAGCCACACACACAGGTTCCTGGTAGTTAGATATTTTTTGTATGGCTTTAATTTTCCCTTAATTTAATTTGTTTAAAATTATTGTGGAAAATGAGGGGCGTTACAGTTTTGGTATTAGAGTTGCAGGTTCACTAGGTTGCACTACACCTAGGGTGTCCGGTCTAGAGACTCCATAGGTTTTGCATGCATTGTAGAGTCTACACTTGATTTTTCAGCATGGTTTTCTAGTTGTTGTTCTGTCTGTGGTGCAGGTACTTTGCCTTTCTCCAGTAGGATGCTTCCTTGTGGTCGTAAGGGCAAGGCCCCTGTCGAGGAGACCGAGCCCCTAGAAGACGTGGGCAGATGGAAGGCGGTTCGTGCGGAACTGAGAAGTTTGGCAGACGAGATCTCTCACGCGTTCAACAAGAGTAGTGCTAGTGAGTTGTCGAGTGACCCGTGGTTGAACCAGTTCATGAAGCTTCGTCTACCGTCGTTCAAGCGCAAGGTCAGTGCTGAGGAGAGTGAGGCCTGGTTGGAGAAGGTGGTGAAGATGCTAGAGAGCATGGCATGCCTAGAGGAGCATTGGATGATTGGATGTTGCTAGCGACCTACCTGCTGGATGGTGAGGCAGATAGGTAGTGGAAATCTGTGAGGCGACTGAAGTTCCCGGACTCAGTCACTGTTAGCATCTAGTAGAAGGATATCAAGAAGGCCTTCTATAACAAATATTTTCCTACTCATGTGAAGGAGCAGCTTCGCCGATCTGGAGTAGGGCACGATGTTGGTGCTCGAGTATGAGACTGAGTTCGCCCGACTAGAACGTTTTTCTCCTGCCTATGAGTCTAAGGAGGAGCAGGCGTAGAGGTTTCTAGATGGCTTGAACCTTGGGCTACGGGTGAAGGTGGTGGGCTATCGATGCCAGACTGTGGAGGACATCGTTGGGATGGCTTGTCATTTCGAGGCGGAGCATCAGAAGTTTTTAGAGAGTTGTCCCAAAGGGAAGGGTAAGTCTTCTTTTACTTCTTGATTCTCTTTTTTTGGTCCTCCAAGTGCTAGTAGTTCAAGTAGCCCTAAGAAGAAGCAGAAGGTGACCTCTGTGGTCCAGCGGAGTTTTGCTAGGGTAGTAGAGCTGGCCTCAGTCAGATAGAGTCCAGTGCACCCGGTGGGAACCAGTGCTTCAACTATGGTCAGGTGGGCCACATCGCTGCATATTGTCCCCAACCTAGGCTGATCTCAACTCCAATGGTGTTCTATAATTGTGGGAAGGCATGACACGTTCAGAGATCTTGTCCAGAATTGCCTAAAAAGGTAGGAAGTGTGCCACAATAGTCGACTAGGGGACGGGTGTTCACCATTGCAGCTCCAGGTGCTGGGTCTTCGGGAGATGTTGTTGAGGGTAAGGTTGAATAGTTGGTTCTGTAACCCTCTGAGATTTGTTGTAATCCCTTTGTAATTTGGACATCTGCCTGAATGAATGGTTGTGTGGTGTTGTTGTTTGTTTGGTCATCAGGTTCTTTTATTGTGGCTAACTGGATGGCGAAAGTGTTGTTTGACTCAGGGTGTTCTTTCTCCTTTATCTCTGAGTCTTTTGCGGCGAAGTTGGGAGAGAGACCAACTAGATTGGTGTTCTATCATAGCGTGGTGACACCACTGGGGGAGCACAGTTTGGCATGGAAGTATCTGCAATCTATCGATTTGACGCTGAATGGCAGAGAGTTCGACGCTAGCCTAATCGTGATGAACATGTAGGAGTACGATGTGATACTCGGCATGGATTGGTTAGTGCAGCAGTCCGCTTTGATCGAAAGTGCTCGAAGGAGAGTTTGTTTTGGGTCTCCGGAGGATGGGCCTTTCTTTGTGCAAGGTGGGAGTCAAGGTGAGCCTAAGCTTGTCATCTCAACTATGAAGGCTTATAAGTCTTTGGTAAGGGGTTGCATGGGGTATCTAGCTAGTATAGTTACCTCCACTTCTCCTGAGTTGGGTGTTCACAACATCTCTATGGTGTGTGAATATCCTGATGTTTTCCCTAACGATTTGCCTAGTATGCCACCTCACAAGGAAGTAGAGTTCTCGATCGATCTGATCCCCAGTTCTGGTGTAGTGTCGAAGCCTCCCTATCGAATGGCGCCAGCGGAGTTGTGAGAGCTCAAGACTCAGTTGTAGGAGTCATTGGACAAGGGGTTTATCAGGCTGAGTGTGTCTTGGTGTGGAGCGCCTATTTTGTTCATCCGTAAGAAGGATCGTTCGCTCCGACTGTGTATAGATTATCGGATGTTGAACCAGATAACGGTGAAGAATGAGTATCCCCTGCCCTGCAATGATGACATGTTTGACCAGTTGCAATCTACATCGGTGTTCTTGAAGATTGATCTAAGGATAGGGTATCACCAGTTGAGGATACGAGACCCAAACATTCAGATGATTGCTTTCGGACGCAGTACTGGCATTACGAGTTCACGGTCATGCCTTTTAGCTTGACCAATGCACCGGCTGTGTTTATGGATCTGATGAATAGGATTTTCTGTCTTTTTCTATATCAGTTCATTGTGGTTTTTGTTGATGATGTGATGATCTATTGTCCTGAAGTTGAGACTCACGCCTTGCACCTGATGGTAGTTTTAGATACTCTGAGGCATCATCAGTTGTATGCCAAATTTTCCAAGTGTGAGTTATGGTTAAGTAAAGTCATGTTCCTTGGCCATTTGATTTCTAGAGAAGGCATCAGAGTGGATCCTACCATGTCGAGGCCGTGAGTGGTTGGGAGCGACCCAGGACTATGTCGGAGATTCAGAGTTTCTTTGGCCTGGATGGCTATTATAGGACGTTTATTAGAGATTTCTCCTCCATAGTCGTGCCTTTGACAGAGTTGACTAGGAAGGGAGTTCCTTTTTGCTGGGTCCAGAATTGTGAAGCGAGTTTCCAAGAGCTGAAGCCTTGTCTGGTTTCTGCCCCTATGTTGACTCTGCCTTCTGGAAGTGGTGGCTTCACTGTGCATAGTGATGCTAGTGGCGTTGGGTTAGGGTGTGTTCTAATGCAGCATGGCAATGTTAATGCATATGCTTCACGCCAGTTGAAGGATCATGAGAAGAGCTACTAGACCCACAATTTGGAGATGGCTGCCGTAGTGTTCACTCTTAAGCATTGGTGACACTATCTTTATGGGGAGCAGTTTGAGGTCTTCACCGATCATCACAGCTTGAAGTATATCTTCACACAGTGGGACCTCAACCTGAGGCAACGTCATTGGGTGGAGTATTTGAAGGACTATGATTTCAGCCTGTCCTACCATTCTAGCAAAGCCAACGTGGTCGCCGATGCCCTGAGTCGACGTACACATGTGATGGCGAGCCAGATGGTCAAGGTGTGGACCATGTCGAAGGATCTGGTGAGCTGCAGGCCGAAACGACAAGCTTGGGGAACGGTTGGTGCCTAAGTGGCCAACCTATTTGTTCGCCCTAAGCTGTTAGAGTTTATTGTCGCCTGTCAATAGTTGGATCCCTTTGTTCAGGTTGTGTTTGAGAAGTTAGAGGCTGGTGGAGAGCCTCATTTTTTTGTTGGACCATATGGAGAGGTAAGGTATGATATGCATCTATATGTGCCCCAACATGAGGAGGCCAGGCAAGAGGTTTTTGGATAAAGCGCATTGGTCTAGGTAACTATTCACCCTGGGAGTACGAAGATGTACCAAGACTTGAAGCGGAATTTTTGGTGGCCTGGCATGAAGAGAGATGTTGTCGACCATGTGGCGAGGTGTACTACCTACCAGTTGGTCAAGACAGAGCACTAGAGACTTGGAGGGACCTTGCAGCCGTCGAATATTCCTGTGTGGAAGTGGGAGCATATCTCGATGGACTTTGTGACTAGTTTGCCGTGGACTCAAGGGAAGAACGACACCATGTGGGTGATCGTGGATCGTCTAACCAAGTCTGCTCACTTCCTGGCCATTCAGGTGAAGCTTCTGATGCACCACCTGGCGAAGATGTATGTATCTGAGGTGTTGAGGCTGCATAGTGTTCTAGTGTCTATCGTGTTGGACAGAGACATGGGGTTCACCTCAAGGTTCAGGAGAACTCTGCAGGAGGCCTTTAGCACCATGCTCAACCATAGAACAACATTTCATCCTCAGTCAGATGGTCAGATGGAGAGGACTATCTAGACGCTGGAGGATATGCTTAGAGCCTATGGCTTAGACTTTCAAGGGAGCTAGGAGGACCATTTGCCACTTATTGAGGTATCCTACAACAATAGTTATCACTCGAGCATCGGGATGACGCCGTACGAAGCTTTGTACGGTAGGCCATGCAGATTGCCAGTTTGCTGGAGTGAAGTGGGCGAGCATCTGTTGATTGGCCCTGAGCTTGTGCAGCTGTATGCAGACAAGGTGGATTTAATCTGTAGCAAGCTGTTGGCTACACAGGGTTGACAGAAGAGCTATGCCGATAGGAGGCAGAGACCGTTGGAGTTTCTGGTGGAAGACTATGTGTTATTGAAGGTGACACCGACCAAGGGTGTCATGAGGTTCTGGAAGCGTGGCAAGTTGAGTCCTTGTTATATTGGCCCGTACCAGATTACCTAGAGGATCGGTGAGGTTGCTTATCGGTTGGATCTACCACCAAAGATGTCGTTCGTGCACGACGTGTTCTATGTCACCATGCTGAGGAAGTGCCTAGCTGACGCATCTCATGTGATTCCAGTTCAACCAAAAGGGCTCCAGGATGATCTGTCCATTGTGGAGGATGCCATCAAGGTTGTTGACCACAAGGAGCAGGTACTACGGAACAAGGTGATTCCACTGGTTTTGGTGTGGTGGCAGCATCATGGAGCCGAGGATGCCAATTGGGAACTTGAAGAAACCATCCTAACCCAGTACCCGTATCTTTTCGCTTAGTGATTTCGAGGGCGAAATCTTCTTTTAAGGTGGTTAGGATGTAACACCCGTAAAATTCATTTTTGTAATTATTTACATTTTCATGAATTTTATTCTAGGACTAGTGTTACTGTTCCGAGGCTAGTACTATGGATTTGTGCTTTTAGGCTTGGGCCTCATGGGCCGACTTGTATTTACATATCCCTGTGTGTGGTTGGCACTGTGCATTGTGGCACTATGCGTGGGGGCTGTAGTGTGGGTCCACGTGGGGCCCGCATTGTGGGCTGATTGGTGGATGAGTGTTTGGTGCAGGGAGTCGTGGGTTCGTGCCTTGGAGTTGGCGATTGGGCTGTGTGCGGTGAGGCTGCAGGGTGGCCGGAGACTGGCTACTATGTGTGTGCCAGATATTAGTGGGCAGGTGCATGGCAACCACCTCCCTCGCGTATAACGCGTGCATGGGGCGAGCCTTCTTCGACGCATTGGAGCCCCAGCCGAGCCTTCTCCCTTCCCTTCCATTCCTCCTCTCTTTTCGTCTCCAAACCTTCTTTATCTTCTTCTTCACTCCTCCTTCCCGTCTACTAATGGGTGCGGGTGACAAATAGAGGGTGTGAGAGTGGGAGACGGGATGTAGTGGCTTGTGGCGGCTCGTGGCGGTGCGGGAGGCTCTGAAGCGACATCCCTAAGGTCGTGGAGTGGTAGTGGACTTGGAGGGCTGCCGGAGTTTGTCGGAGTTGGCTGGAGGGTCGTCGGAGCTCATTTCATGTACGTATCCCCAATTTAATGTGTAGAAATCATGTAAAATGGTAGAAATGCTTAGGATGCATGTAATCTAGGCTAAACTTAATGTTTTAGAATTTATGGGAATTTATTGTGGAATTTATGGGTATTTATGGCAGTTGGTGTGATTTGGGTCATTTTGACCCTTCTGTATTTCCGATTTTGTATCTTAATGCATGGTGTATGGATTTTAGTTTTGTTTGTTGGGTTTTGGGGTAGACTCGAGGGTCTACTACATATGTTTTATTCGAGTTTTTTGGTGGTTTTTTGGGGGGTTCGATTGGAGCTCCCACCACGGGTGATTTCTAGGTGCCCTACTACAGGTCGCCTGAATTTTGACAGAATACTAGGGGTGCGGGCTGATTGCGCGAGCCAAATGTGCAGGTGCGGCAGCGATTCTGGCCCCTGGTCCAGGCTCTATTAGCGTTCAGACCAAAGTGCCAGGGGCACGGGCTATACGCGCGCTCCACATGCGCGGGTCTGCCAGGCATTTTTGGGGTTTTTCCTGGATTTTTGGAAAATGTATTTTAATGTAGTGGATTTTCGGATTGGTTTGTATTGTCTCGGTAAGATGGGATTGTGGGTTGTCAATGGCAGTCTCTCGGGACACCTGATGTGCCGTTTTGCCGAGGCTTTGGAAGAGTTTTCGAAGATATAAAAATGGTTTTGGAAAGTGGATTTCAAATAGATAGTTGGCCTGTTTTGGAAAATGTTTTCCTACTTTTCTATGTGCGGGCCTAGACAATGGGGGACCTTGTCGTCAAGACCGGTGAATGTGACGACATTCTCAGTTGGTCGGGTATGACTCCCTGGTTGAGGTCGAGGGCCGAGATACTTGAGGCTGATGGGCATCGGGTCCTGGAGGTATGAGACTTCTTGACTGTCATCACAAGGCTAGGGTTGAGGCCCACGAGTTGAGGTGTCTTGTGGCATGATGGGGAGGTATGATACTCTTGCTGTCACTGTGAGCACTGAGGCTCGGGTGTCGTCAGGTGTGGAGGTATGACACTCCCTCCTAAGCACCATGTGTGGAGGATGCTATGAGGAGGCGGACGCTATGGTAGCTAGTGCGGGTAAAATACGTGCCCCATAGTTGGTAGCATCCTGAGAGACAGGACAACCTTCCCAAGGAGGGGTTGGCTTTTGAGGGTTCTCTAAAGAGGGAGAATCGTAGGTCAGTGAACGCTCCTGCACAGGGTGGCCGTCACTGTGGTAGTGCCTAACGCTGTGGTTGCTCCTTAGCGAACTGTGTGTAGCCAGAGTTTGGTTGCCTAGCGCCGGGCTTCTTGACTCCCCATGTGTGGTTTTGCCCATTGAGGGCCTTTACTTGTGGTTTTGGGCTAGTAGAGCCTTGATTATGGTTTTGGCCGGTGTGGGCCTAGTCCGTGAGGTTTTTGAGAAATAGTTTGCGAAATGAATTTAAAAGAAAAGTAATTATGATTTGCTTTCCACGGTTTTCGTATGGTGCGTACTAGGTGACTCCTGTCACTCATGCATTTTCCGTGTGGTTTTGGTTTGTAGGTGTAGACATGCGATTAGTTTAGCGTAGTGCATATAATCTAGAGTCTCCTAGCCGCACACACAAGTTCTTGGTAGTTAGATATTTTCTGTTTCACTTTAATTTTCCCGTAATTTATTTTTTTTTAAATTATTGTGGAAAATGAGGGGCATTATAGATCTAGAAGTCCCAAACTTGCATGTAGAAGAGGAAACTGAGTCTGTAAACATTGGCACCACTGAAGATGTCAAGGAAGTGTGAATTACCGCCAGACTCACAGCACAGGCCCAAGCTGAGCTTGTTGAGCTCCTCCGAGAATATGCAGATATCTTCGCCTGGTGTTACAATGACATGTTGGGCTGGACATTGAGATAATGGTGCACACATTACCGCTTAAACCTAATGTCAAGCCAGTTAAGCAGAAATTGTGTAGATGGCGACTGCAGTGGCTGTTGAAATTAAAAGAGGAAATAATGAAGCAGCACATGGTCAACGTTTTGAAGGTCATCCTCTACCTAGAATGGTTAGCAATTGTGGTTCTAGTGCCTAAGAAAGATGGTCGGGTTCGAATGTGTATTGATTACAGGGACCAAAACAAAGCAAGCCCAAAGGATGATTTTCCACTCCCACACATTGATGTGTTGGTAGACAATACTGCAGGACACAAAATGTTGTCATTCATGGATGGATTCTCAGGTTATAATCAAATCAGAATGGTAGAAGAGAATATGGAGAAAACGTCCTTTATCACCCCATAGGGAGTGTTTTGCTACAAAGTTATGCCATTTTGGCTCAAGAATGTCGGGGCCACATATCAAAGGGCGATGACAGCATTGTTCCACGACGTCATGCACTAGGACATCGAGGTTTATGTGGATGATATGATAGCCAAGTCTAGGGAGCCTGAAGAACACATTGCTTGCTTAAGGAAGTTGTTTAACTGCTTGCGAAAATATAAGCTACGGTTGAACCCCAAACAAGTGTGCATTTCGTGTCTCATCAAGCAAGCTACTGTGTTACATCATCAGTCAAAGAGGAATTGCGGTAGATCCGAACAAGGTTAAAGCCATCATCGAGATGCGTCCTCCTACAACAGAAAAAGAAGTTCGAGGGTTGGTGGGGCAGTTGCAATATATCATCCGGTTCATTGTCTTGTTGACACTAATTTGTGAGCCGATCTTCAAGTTCTTGAGGAAGAATGCATAGATCTGTTAGAGTGAAGAGTGCCAAGAAGCCTTTGACAAAATCAAGAAGCTCATCGTAAGGACACCAGTCATAGTTCTTCCGATGCCAGGGCATCCTCTATTGCTTTATTTGCCAGTAACGCAGCATTCAAAGGGTGCAGTCATGGGTCGGCATGATGAAACAGGCCGCAAGGAAAGGGCCATTTACTATTTAAGTAAAAAATTCAGTGATTGCAAAGTTAAGTACACCGCAATCGAAAAAGTCTACTCATCCCTCGTTTGGGCCACACAACGCCTAAGGCATTAAATGATGGCATATCCAGTTCTTTTACTATGCCGACATGATCCTATGAAATACCAGTTTCAGAAACCTACACTAGTGGGTAGATGTGCCAAGTGGCAGGTGCTTTTATCTCAGTTTGATATCACTTTTGTCACTCAGAAATCTATGAAGGAGCAAGTTGTGGCAGGTCACTTAGCTGATTTACCCTTGCCAGAGTATCAACCCCTGCAGATTCAGTTCTCTAACGATGATATACTGCTCACCATGGAAGAGGATGAGTCAGTGGACCCTCGAGACAATGAGCGGTGGCATCTCTACTTTGATGGCGCAGTTAACAGGAGAGGCATGGGCATCGATGCAGTACTAGAGACACCGTAAGGCCAGATGATCCCACTTGCTAGAAAGTTATCCTTTGTGTGCACCAATAATGTGGTAAAGTACGAGGCATGCATTAGAACATGGTGCACAGAAACTGCATGTGCATGGCAATGCCATGTTAGTCATCTCACAGGTTAATGGTAACTGGAGGACAATGGAGTCGAAATTAGCCATCTCCTAAGGCTAATGGTTGAGCTTGAGGAAATACGCTTTTCCTTTATGAACAAGGCCAAGAATGCCTACGTAGATGCGCTAGCCACTCTAGCATCATGGTTGTCCATACCAGAGGACGACACAGTGAAAGTATCGGTAACTTGCACAGACCAGCCGGCACACTGCATGAGCATAGAGGAAGCAGACCCCACAGTAGAGCTTTCATGGTATCATGACATCAAAGTCTACCTAGAAACCGAGAGTCACCATCCAAATGCATCAGCAATAGATAGAAAGGCCATGGTCCGACTGGCTTCAAAATATGTGCTTGGAGTAGGTCACTTGTACAAAAGGTCTTACAATCAGATGCTTCTACACTGTCTTGATAAAAAGGAGGTCGATACAGTAATGTTGCAGGTACATGCTGGGACATGTGGGCCACACATGAATGGGGTATCATTGGCCAAGAAAATAATGTTACAAGGTTATTTCTGGTCAACAATGGAGACAGACTGCTGTTAGTTTGTGCGAAGATGTCACAACTGTCAAGTCCATGGCAACTTCATTCATGCACCACTGCAGCAACTCCACAACATGTCATCACCCTAGCCTTTCTCAACATGGGGGTAAGACGTCATCAGAGCTATTCACCTAGTAGCTTCTAATGGACATCAGTATATCCTGGTAGCAATTGATTGCTTTACAAAAATGGGTGGAGGTAGCTTCTTACAAGATAGTGACCGCCTCTGTAACTGAAAAGTTCATCAGGAACAATATCATTACCTGATATGGGGTCCAACATTCAATCATTTCTGATAATGGGACAAATTTCACAGCCAAAAGGGTCGAGGATTTCCTACAGAAATTTCATATCAGGCATCACATGTCCTCCCCATACCGTCCTTAGATCAATAGGACTATGGAATCTGCCATTAAGAATCTAACCAAGATTCTTAAAAATATGGCGGAAACGCATAAGGATTGGTATGACAAGCTCCCATACACTTTGTGGGCTTACAAAACATCAGTTTGGACTTCAACTGGAGCAACTACATATTCTCTGGTATATGGTATGGAAGCAGTCCTACCAATAGAGGTGGAGATACCATCGCCCAGAGTCCTGAAAGAAGTAGAGCTAGACGAGGCGGAGTGGATTGAGGACCGCCTTGTTCAACTTAACCTGATAGATGAGCATCGTTTGCAAGCTATGCATCATGCGTAATGCTATCAAAAACGCATGGCCAAAGCCTATCAGAAGAAGATCCGACCTACAAACTTCTTGCCAGGTGACTTGGTCTTGCGAGCTATATATCGCCCTGATAGTTGTGGTAAGTTCAGACCCAACTGGCACAGACCATTCGTGGTCAAACAAGTCTTCTCTAAAGGAGTTGTCATCCTTGAGGACATGGACTGCATCGAACAGTCAGAGCCAGTTAATTCTTGCTACCTGAAAAAGTACTATCAGTGATCATAAACCATGTGTCCGCACTCTATGACACTGTCACTTTTCTCCAAGCATGCATGAATTCATTTTGTCAATGTCTTTTTGCATCCATGTAGCCTTGCATCTCAGCACATATTAACTCCCATTCAGCATGTGCATATATAAGTAGATGATTATCATCATTATCACATGCATGGATCTTAACCTGATGATGATAAGCGGAAGAAGCTCGTTGATGTTGGGAATGTGTAGGACCTCCTAAGGAAGATACTTGTGACCATGCCGGAGGAACCTTGCACGGCTCGCCTATGGTGCATGGAAGCACACAAGGTCCCGATACAGTTACGACAAAGATGGTGAATCTGGAGAAGAAGACAAGGCTCAAAAACACCAAAGAAAGATAAGAAAGGATATGGAAAGGAGTTTCCACCTAGTCTTTTAATGAAAAGACGAGGAAAACCAAAAACAAAGGAAAATCCAAAAGAAATCAAGGCGAAGAAAACATATGCATGCTCCATGCCTAATGGATATAGTGCACAAATCAATGTGGGCCAGAGAAAGGGTAAGGATTCTTGTTACGCATGGGGAAAGGGTTAGGCACCCCCATGCGCCTTGGAAATCAGTCTTTCTAGGTTTCCTGCTTGCTAATGGTCTAATGTGTGTATTCTTGCCTATTCTGAGTGCACATACCTAGTATGACTGGAAAACATGCCAAATTAGAGAGAAGAAATGAATAAGAGAAAACAAATGATAATCCGAGGGACAATGTAGGCATTGCAAATGCCACTTTACTGTACGCCCATGGGTGATAAGGAAAATCGTGAAAATCAACAATACTCGGAAAGCATCACATAAATCAATGGAAACTTGAAGAAATCCGAGAAAATCAAATTAGAGAAAATAATCCTCAATCGGGTCAATGTCGGCATTGTTAAGTCTGTTAATGTACGCCCTTGGGCAATGGAAGTTTCACGGACTACTATGCATTTTCTCCCAAGAAAATATACTATCAATGTGAAATCAGTGAAGTTCAGGGGCTAAAATGCAATTTTTGAACACATTTGAGTATATATTTAAATTCCTAGGGTTTAATTTGCAATTATGCCAGAAAATTATGCATTCAGATCAGTTTTAATAAAGCTCAAGGGCTTGTATGCAAAAATGCTGGTCTTAAATGTAAGAAAAGTAAATCTGTAGGTTTATGTTAAAATTTTAAACCTGAAAAGTGTTAATAAAGACTTACAAGGGGTCTTCAGTAATTTCCCAAAACAAATATTATTAAAAAGAATTAAAAAACCATTGTAGGGACCAAAATGCAAGAAACAAGGACTTGAATGTAAGAAAAAGAAAAGATCAGAAGTTTTGTTAAAAGAAAACTATTTTTTTATTTTTTTTGAAGGAGAAAGAAACGACGGCCGCCGACGATGGAACTCCGCTTGGGATGCTCTTCTGGGGCATCCCGATGCCTGATCGTGCTTCAGGCCCCACTAGAAGCAAGAGGAGGAGGGGAGGAGATCCAATGGTTTGGATTTGATGCCCGACGACTGGAGTTGGCCTCCCACCTCCCTTGCCATCGACGCAACTCCGGTTACGGTGCCGAGGAAGAAAGTGGCTAAAGAGGCTACTGCACGGCGGTTCGAGACTCCTAGAGTCTTGGGGACACTGAGAGGATGATTTTCCATCATGTAGGAGCAAGATAGCCGTCGCTCCCTCAACCTTCAATCCTACTTGCCGTCGATGCTTTCTTCTTCAGCGGGCTTGGCTGTGGGGGCCATCCAGAGCTCGAAATGGAGTCTTGGCTACTCTGGAGCACTGGGGGCATCTCATGGAAGGTTCATGGATGCCTGGAGAGATGTGACAGGGCTGGAGTCAATAGTTCAAGCTCCACTATTCATCATCTTCTCCGACAACGGCGATGGGTTGTGATTCCAGCGAGCGGCTCCTGGAGGCTAGCTGGGCTTCTTTCAAGGTGTCCCGAGGGGTGGAGAGGCAAGAGGAGAATCATGGGGAGAAGATCGACCACCTTGGGGCACGAATCAATCACTGGATTCGTTCCCCCACCTATGTCGCCAGAGAACAGCTCTAGTGACACCTGAAACCTTGATTCAAGCCAGGGAAACCCTCTAGCACTATTGAATCGACTGGGGAAGGAAGGGGGAGATTCAGGAAACTATTTTGGAAGAAAATTGAGGTTTGTGGAAGGCATACCTACGATGACAGAGGTGTTGGTCGTCGGAGCTCGTCAGAGCTCACCAGAGGTAGCCTGAAGCTAGAATTCTTCCCCAGCCCGAGCTTCCCTAGCCTGAAGCTAGAAAAATAGCTTGGTTGCACTCCTTTTGATTTTTTCCAAGTTTTTTCCTCTCCATTTTCCTCCTTTTTTTCCTTGGCAAATGAGGGGTGTTTATAGGCTTGCAATGGCTAAATAGGTTGTTATGGTTAAAGTGGGAAGTAATTAAGGTAGTTAAGGTGATGTGGGAAGTGGTTAAGGTAGTTAAGGTGAAGTGGGAAGTTGTTATATGTTGTTAGGGTTTGAGATTAGGGTTTAGGGTTTGACTTAGGGTTTAGGGTATGATTTGAATTAATTTTAGGGTTTTGAATCAATTTTAGGGTTTTGGATTATTTCTAGGATTTTGAATTATGTTTTGAATTAATTTTAGGGTTTTGAATCAATTCTAGGGTTTTGGATTAATTCTAGGGTTTTGAATTATGTTTTGAATTAATTTTAGGATTTTAAATCAATTCTATCATTTTCGATTATTTCTTGAGTTAAGTTTAGGATTTTGAATTTGATTTTGGTTAGTTTTTGGGTTTAAGGTCCCATTGCAAGCATGTGGGGTGTCTATAGATGCCCTTCCCTGAGTAAGGTCGAAGGACAAATGGAACAGATACAGATGCTTAGGGTTGACAAAGAAACCCCGCCCCCTTCTTGCAAGAAGAAAGGAATAGGTGGAGGAGACCACTACTCAGAGTTGATGAAGACGCCTTGCCCGAAGCATTAAGAAAAGTTAGCTACTAGCAACCATCTATCGACTGGTGAAAGCACTAGTAGTCACGACCTGCCACCCAGAACGCCACAAACGAAGCCGAAATCATGGAAACTAACATTAATGACAAATGTTGACAAGTTGATGACCAATCAGCTCCTAAAGGACATGATTGGTTATCACACTTGTCAAGAAAAACGCTAGACAAGACTCACAGTGCTTGCCGACCGAAAAGTGACTGGTCATGGAAGTCATCCGGGTAGTTCAAGTGACCAGCCTAAAAGGAATGAGGAAGATCGTTTGCTTTGTTTCCGTCCATTCTAAGCGGAGTTCAAAACAAAGGGGTGGCACCGAGATTCGTTTGTCCAGATTGAATCTGGGAAGGAACCATCTAGACTCTGTCCGGTAGTCTAGAAGAAGAATGGAAAAAGGGGGGCCTTGAATCCATATGTCAGGAACAAAATTCAAAGGCAAGAGGGTGGCACCGAGATTCGCCCGTCCAGATCGAATCTGGGAAGGAACCATCTAGACTCCGTTCGGTAGTCGAGAAGAAGAATGGAAAAAGGGGGTCCTTGAATCCATCTGTCAGGAACAAAATTCAAAGGCAAGAGGGTGGCACCAAGATTCGCCCGTCCAGATCGAATCTGGGAAGGAACCATCTAGACTCCGTTCGGTAGTCGAGAAGAAGAATGGAAAAAGGGGGTCCTTGAATCCATCTG
>JAMKQA010022727.1:0-21883 GCA_024699735.1 Posidonia australis
CTAAGCCGGGGTTGGCTGAACCACTATAAATCCATTGTGTTTGCGATTGATTGTATTGTGTGCTAATCTCTTAAATTGCTTAACAAATACCAAAGACACAATTAAAATCGAAAATCTCTATTCACCCCCCCTCTAGAGAAGCATTAGTATCCAACAAAGGGGACTACAATCTTTGAAAATTCCTTGATAAACCTCCAGTTATATCCTGCCAAACCAAGCAAGCTTCTGATCTCTATCAATTCCTTAGTCTGGCCTAACTGTTAACAGCTTTCACCTTGGCTGAATCAACTTTAATACCTTCCGTGGACATGACGTGTCTAAGTAATGCCACTTCTTCCAATCAAAACTCACACTTTTAAAATTTTGCATAAAGTTGGTGCTACCTCAATGTCTCCAGCACAATCCTCAAGTACATCTGGTCAATTGCTACATTTGAATAATACACTAGTACGTTATTCACAAATACGACAACGAACTAGTCCAATAGGGTCTAAATACTCTTTTCATCAGGTCTATAAAAGCTGCTGGTGCATTGGTCAGCCCAAATGACAAAACCAGGAACTCATAATGGCCATATCGAGTCTAGAAAGCCGTCTTATGCGCATCTGTCTCTCAGATTGTGAGCTGATGATAACCTGATCTTAGGTCTATCATGGAGAAAACTGATGCTCCTTGCAATTGATCAAATAGATCATCCATCTTGGGCAACGGATACTTGTTATTAATCGTGATCTAGTTCAACATTGAATAGTCTATGCATAATCGGAGTGAACCGTCCTTCTTCTTAACAAACAACACTGGTGCTGCTTAGGGTGATACACTTGGACGAATGAATCCTTTGTCTAGTAATTCTTACAATTGAGTCTAGAGCTCTCTCAGTTCAGTAGGTACCATTCTGTATGGGGCCTTCGAAATGAAACCCAATCCCGACACCAAATCGATTAAAAATTGCACTTCTCTATGCGACGGCATACCGAGCAACTCCTTTGAGAAGACATTGGGGTACTCCTGAACAACTGGTATATCTTATACCCCTATGTAACACCCATAAATTTATTTTGTAATTGTTTACATTTTCAATGAATTTATTCTTAGACTGGTGTTACTGTCCTGAGGCCCATCTGTATGATTTGTGGTTTTTGGGATTGGACTTCATGGGTCGACTTCAATTTATGTGTTCCTATGCGTGGTTGGCACTGTGTGTAGTTGGCACTATGCTTGTAGGCCCGTGTGTGGGTCCACATGTGGGCCTACGTTTGAGGGGCGACTGGTGTGGCCAATGGCTGGCTCGTGCTTGGAGCCAACGGGTGCAGCCAGTGTGCTCCTGTGGGGTGTTGGTAGGTGGGATGCACCGGTGCACATGCGTCCAGCTACAACATGTGCATGACTTTGTAAGCCTGCACATGCCCTCAAGCACGCTCCTCCCCCACTCGTCGTTCGTCTCCTTCTTTTTCCTTCTCCTCCACCCCACGCACACACCTCCTTCTCCACCTCACTCCTTCCCACACCCTCAACCCCCTCTCCTTCCCCACCTCTCCTATCTCCCCCACCCATCTCCCCTATTTCTCCTCCACTATCTGTGCGCCAATGAGAGGCCAAGAGTAAGTGAGAGAGGTGGAGGTGGTTGCATGGTTTGGCGTCAGCGTGATCGGAGCTCCTGTGGAGGTCATGCTTGCTGATGGTGCCAGTGGTCGTGGTTGGGTTGCCGAAGGTCGCATATAAGATACGCATCTCAACCCTTGTAGTAGAATGCATGAAAATGGTAGAACAACAAAGATTGCATGAAATCTAGATAAACTTACATTCCTAGAATTTATTGTGAATTTATGGTGATTAATGGTGGTGTTTATGGTCATTTATGGTAGTGGTTGTGTTTTGGGTCCTTTTGACCCTTCTAGCTTTGTGATTTTATTGCATGAGCTGTGGTGCATGGATTTTGGTTTTGTTTGTATGGATTTGGCAGAGACTTGAGAGTCTACCATATATGTTTTATGTGGATTTTATCGTGGGTGTTTAGTAGGCTGCCCCTCACTCCCACTTGGGAGAAGAGTTGGACAATAGGTTTGGGCCTTTTTCCTGATTTCACAAAAAACGGCATATCGAACCATTTCGGCATGCCATTTTTCTGTCAGTTTTCCTTCTCTAGTCATGTTTTGGTTGGCCGAATTCTTTTGGTCTACCGTTTCGACTACAAGTGTTGACCATTGACCTCCCATTTCAGTCATCTGAACTAGTTCGCTCTTCCAAGTCAGGGAATTTTGACCTACCGATCGGGAGTTTGTTCTTCCGTTTTGGGTCTCCTAGGGCCAATTCGGTCGACTACCTCGATTCGACAGACCGAACCAGTGGTTTTTAGTTGATCGATCCCTTTCGGTCTATCGAATCAAACCCCAATTGCTTTTGTAAAGTAATTTCTAAGGATTTTCCAGATTGATTTGTTTTGCCCATTTAAAATGGGATTGTAGGCCATCAGTGGTGATCCTATGGGAAGCCTGATGCACCGATTTTGTTGAGATTTTGGAATGGTTTTCTAAGGAGATAAAATGGATTTTTAAGAAATGTGTTGGCCCATTTTGGAAATTGTTTTTCCTGGTTTCTGTGTGTAGGCTGAGAGACCGTGGGACTTTGTTGTCGGGACTAGGGAATGTGACGATATTTTCGGATAGTCAGGTGCATATCCTTGGTTGAGGTCGAGGGCCGAGATACCTGAGGTAGAGATTCATCAGTCTTGGAGGTATGAGACTCCTTAATTGTCGTCTTGAGGCTAGGGTTGTGGTCTAGAAGTGTCTTGTAGCATGATAGAGAGGTATGATACTCTTGTTATCGTTGTGAGCACTAAGGCTCAGGTGTTGTCAGGTGTGGAAGTATGAGACTCCCTCCTGAGCACCATGTGGAGGACATCACGAGGAGGTGTACCCTATGGTGGCCAGTGCGCATGGGACACATTCCCCGTAACTAATAGCATCTTGAAAGACAAGACCGCCTTCCTAGGAGAGGTTCGTTAAGCACCGATTCCACATGTCGAGGAATCGTGAAACGGTGGTTGACTCCTGCACAAGATGCAACACTGTGGTAGTACAGTGCACCTCGGTGACTGCTTGTTGTTAGAGTTGGTTGCCTGGCGTTGGGTGATTTTGGCCATTAAAGGCCTTACATGTGGTTTTGGACTGGTGGAGCCTTTACCTGTTTGGTTTGGCCAGTGTAGGTCGTGTTCCTTGTGGTTTGGCCAAAAAGGTCTTTGCTTCATGGATTTCGGCCTTTTGGGCCTAAGTTGTTGGTTTTTGGTGGATTTAGTGAAAATAATTGCGAAATGGATTTAAAGGAAAATAATTATAATTTTGTTTCCTATCGTTTTTTGGGGTGCGTGATAGGTGACCTTTATTACTCACTATAGACACTCTGATTTTGCAGACACTTGGCAGCAGGCTCCTCCAGAAAGATGCTCTAGTTGCGACCACCTAAACCTAGACCCTAACTCCACCAAAACCCTAAACTACAAACCCACTTAAACCCACACAAGCCCATTCAGGCCTACACCAACCCACTCTAACATAATCAAAATTAAAACCAAACAAAACACATTTAAAACATTTAAAATCCAAATTAATCAAATAAAAACCCTAATTAAAACCAAAATTAAATAAAATCCACTTAAATCCACCTAAAATACAAATTAATCAAGTGAAAACCCTAATTAATCAAATGAAAACCCTAATTAAAGGCAAAATTAAATAAAAACCATTTAAACCATTTAAAACCTAAATTAATCAAGTGAAAACCCTAATTAATCAAATGAAAACCCTAATTAATCAAATGAAAACCCTAATTAAAGTCAAAATCCATTTAAACCATTTAAAATCTAAATTAATCAAATGAAAACCCTAATTAAAACACTAATCAAGTAAAACTTAATAAAATCCATTAAAAAATTAAATCTTATTAAAAAGAAACCCTAATCCAAACAAAAATCAAGGAAGTCAAAACCCTAAGAAAAACCAATTAAACCAAAATTTAAACTAAATCCCTAATTAAGTCAAGTAAAAACTAATTAAATCTAAATTAAAACTAAAATACAAAAGTTTAATCCACTTAAATTCAGAAAACCCTAAAATAATGAAATCCTAAAACCCTAATTTAAATCAATTAATTAAATCACAACAACCCTAAAATAATCAAAATCCTCAAAACCCAAAAAAAACCCTAATTTAAAATCAATTAATTAAATCCTAAGAACCCTAAAATAATAAAACCCTAAAAACCCTAATCGATTAATTAAATCCTAAAGTCCCTAAAATAATTAAAATCCTAAAAAAAACCTAATTTAAAACCAATTAATTAAACTTTAAATCACAATATCAAAAATTTAATTAAAATCATAAACCTAATTAAAAACCTAAAACAAATAACCCTAAAAACCTAAAAAAAACAAAAACCTAAAAAACCCTAAAACCCAAAAGCCTACTCGCAGTCCTAAAACCAAGCCTAATACTCCATTTAATCCTTCAATCACAAACTTAACAAATGCAAAAATAATTCCGGCAACCCCCAAATTTTCCGACGACTTCTCCGATAGTCATTTCGAAATCTTCGGCACATATCTCGCAATCCTCGAGATCTCCGATGATTCTCCCCTCCAGCTCACACTGATCCAACGACGTCCATCCACTAGAGGAGGATCGACGGCTAGAGAAGAGACCGCCAGAGTTTAAAAAGCCTTGCCGCCAACAGACCTCTCGGGGAAGCCATCTCTGGAAGCCCTCCTCTTTCCAGCGCTACAACCATCGAAACCTTGCTATCCCCAACATCTAGAGCCACCTCCTCCATCCTTTTGCAACCCAGAACCTCGAGCCTCTATCACCGGAGCATCAACCGAAGGACATCGCCGTCAAAGCTTTGCTGGGAGAAACAGCAGCCTCTAGCTAGGTGAACCTCTCCTTTTAGTTCGAATCTTCTTCCTTTAGCCACGTTAGGTCCCTTTAAGCCCTCTGAATCGAGACTCGTCGGGGATACAAGCCCAGTACGTCGTCTCCTCCTTCTCCGGTGGTGGGTTCACCACCACCAACGACGTTGTTGGCCTTTCGGGACCGAAAGAGGTCCCTGAGGCTTCTCCTCCCCTTCCTCCTCTTGCTTTGATTTCCCATCAATTGAGAAGGGATCCCTCTGGCCTCTCGTGTCTGAGGACACTACCACCACTCTGTTGACCATCGACTCACCACCGTCAGCTGCCGTCAAGACTCCCAGTGCCCTCCAAACTATCTCACCGCTCTTGACTACCACTCGAAGCTCAACCTCGCTGCCTGGAACCTTGTCAAGCCGCCGCGTCGTCGTTCTAGAGCCTGGAGCACCGCCCCAACCACCGTCGTGGTCTTCTCTAGCATAGGGGATGGGAGGGACACTCTAGACCTCCCCAGCCCTCGACAACACCACCAAGAGCCTCCTCATGTTGCTCCGAAGCTTCTCTAGTCCTCACCGAGCTGTTTCAGCCACCGCGTCGCTGCTAGTTCCCTTCATCCTCATCTTCTCTAGCGTCGACAACTGCTCGCCGGAGCAAGAGGTGGGGGGAGATCCTTAGGCTGCCCCAGCTCCGTCCGATGCTCTGGAAAGCTCCGTCGTGTCTCCCTCCAGCCTCCTAGGCCGTTGACGGAACCTCTCTGCCACTACACCGCCGCTGGGTTGTCGTCGGAAGTCGCGTCGGAGTGAGAATGCTGGCGAGCCTCCGATGAACTTCGAAGAGGAACTTTTTTAGATTAGGTCCTTTAGTTTTAGGATTTTATTCTTAGGTCCTTAAATTATTTTATTTAGGTCTTGTATTTTTTTTATTATCACATCTAAGCCTTGTAATTTTGCATGTAGGCCCCTGGGTCCATCCCTGAGCATAGGAAATTTGCATCTAAACCCTTAGACTAATTTCAAATCCATCATTTAGGATTTTAATTGTTTTCTCACATATTTTTGATATTTTCCACTTATTGCATTTCATATTTTGCACTTAATCATAGATTTCATTTAAAAATCATGTCTGCATTGTAAATTGATCTTTAGTTTCATATTATAGTCACATTTGCACTTTACATGTGAATTTTGCACATTAGACCCTATGTTTTCAAGAAATTACCAAGGTGCAATTCTCACACCAGTGCCACATTTTCATTTAATCCATCACCTGCACACTAAGATAGAAGTCACTGAATATATTTAAATCCAGGTTTTCACCCTTTTTACAAATTTTGCATTTTGGCCCTTGTACTTGTCTTTTACTGTGTTTACATCATTTTATTGTTTTGAAGACCTTGTCCTTTTCATATTTTCTTGCAAATTACATTTTGCATACGTTTTGGCATATCTCTGACCATACATCATCCACATACATGCATTCATCACATCTGACCATTGAAATGACCAAATTGCCCTTGTGCCACTAATTCATGCACATGCATGTTAGTTCTTGCATTAAGTCATGCATAACCTTTGTCTAAGTCATTCCTCAGCACCTTTTACACATTTAGATACATATTCATGCATTTTGCATAGTTTTCATCACATTTGCACATTGTCCCATCCTTTTCGAGCGAGTCTACATCCTATGTGGTTTTCTATGGATTTGTTCCTTATTTCGTTTTCAGAATCCTTTACCCAATATTCGATTTGATTTTCTTTACTCCTACATTTCGGATTTTTCAATTTGATTTGGATTTCATTGCCTAAGGGCATACACTAACTGACCGAAAGGCACACATTGACCCAATCACGGATTATTTTCCTTTTTTGATTTTCACGACCTTTTTCCTGATTTCGATGACTTGGATTGACCCCACTCTTGATCATTTTGATATCGATGTGATTTTCTATAACATTCTTTCCAAAAACACTGTCATTTTATGTGATTTTCTTCAGATGTCGCCATTTAATTGTTTTAGTGAACTTCTTTGCAATTTTTCCTTCATGATTTTCGCGATGTTTTCCATGATTCTGATGATTTGCGTTGGTTGCATTTTTGATGTTCTTGATGTCGGTGTGGTTTTCCAAAGCCTTCTGTCCAAAAACATTGTCATTTATGTAAATTTCTTCACATGTCACAGTTTACCTGTTTTGTGTGGACTTCTTTGCAATTTTTCCATTCGGATTTCCATGACATTTTATACAATTCTAATGAGTTGAGTTGATTGTATTTTTGATTCTCTTGAGGTTTGTATGATTTCCCGAGCCATTCTCCCCAAAAACCTCGTCATTTCATGTGATTTTCTTTGTCGTGCCGTATTTTATGATTTCATCATTTCGTGTGGATTTCTTTGTAGGTTTTGCATACCATCTTACACATTCATCTAGTCTTGACTTGGCATTCGTATTAGCATGATAAGAGCACAATCTAGGCTTAGCAAGCATTCATTCAGCCTCTAGCAAGTGAATTGGGCTAGAAAGACCGAGTTTCTCGAGCGTACGGGGGTGCCTAACACCTTTTCCGTGCATAATAGGAATCCTTACCCATCCTCTAGTTTGCAGACATCTAGCCTTCATATTTGCATCTCATGCATTCATCTTTTGTGGTTTTCCTCGTCTTTCCCTTAAAAGACTAGGTAGCGACTACTTTTCTTTTCATTTTAATCCTATCTTGCGCCTTCGTCATCCTGACATGGTTGTGGCCTCCTCCCTCTAGTGCGATTCCACGTCGGATCCCTGGGCCGGCATGGTCACACTCACGCTTGTTTCTCGTGGTTCTAGATTGCAGGTGCAGGCGAGCAGGTGAGTTTGGCATAGTGCACATAGTCTGTAGCCTTGCAACCACACACACAGGTTCCTGATTGTAGATATTACTGTTTGGCTTTTAATTTCCTGTAATTTAATTTGTTTTAAATTATTGTGGAAATTGGAGGCGTTACAAAACTGATATCAAAGCACTAGGTTCACTAGATTGCACTAGCCTAGGGTGTCTAGTCTTGAGACTTTTAATTGCATGTATGGTAGAGTCTGCTCTTGATTTTCTTCATTGTTTTTTGTTTGCTATTTTGTTTGTAATGGAGGTGTCTTGCCTCTCTCCTCTTGCAACATGTCTCCTCATGGTTGTAAGGGTAAGGCCCTGATCGAGGGTTCCGAACCCCTTGAAGAGAAGGATGGATAGAAGGTTCTTCGTGCCGAACTGCTCATCTTGGCACATGGCATCTCCCAACATTCAATAAGAGTAGTTTCAGTGAGCCGACGGATGATCTATGGTTGAGCCAGTTCACTAAGCTTCGTCCACTGTCGTTTCAAGGTCATGGTTAGTGCTAAGGAGAGTGAGGACTGGTTGGAGAAGGTGGTGAAGATACTGAGAGCATGGTGTGCCTAGAAGAGCATTGGATGTGGCTGGCAGCTTGCTGCTGGTTGATAAGGTAGATAAGTGGTGGAAGTCAGCGAAGTGGCTGAAGTTCCTAGACACAATAATTGCTTATACCCAGTGGAAAGATTTCAAGGCAGACTTTTATAACAAGTATTTCCCCACTCATGTGAACGAGTAGCATCTCTGAGATTTCTGGAGTTTGAAGCAAGATACTATGTCGGTGCTCGAGTATGAGACTGAGTTCGCCCGACTGGAACGTTTCACTCCCGCCTATGAAACTGAGGAGGAGCAGGTGTATAGGTTCTTAGTTGGCTTGAACCCAAGGCTACGGGTGAAGGTGATGGGCTGTCAGTGTCAAACCGTGAGAGACATGGTCGGGATGGCCTATCATTTCGAGGCAGAGTATAAGAAGTTTCTAGAGAACCGTCCAAAAGGAAAGGGTAAGTCTTCTTTTACTTCCCAGTTCTCCATTTCTAGTCTTCCAAGTACCAGTGATTCGGGTAGTCTTGGGAAGAAGTAGAAAGGGGAGTCTGATGGTACCTCTGTGGGCCAGAATAGCTTTTCTGGTGGTAGTGGAGCTGGCGTCAGTCAGATAGGATTCAGTGCTCCTCGAGGGAACCAGTGCTTCAACTGTGGTCAGGCAGGCCATATTGCTGTATTTTATCCTCATCCTTGGTAGATTTCAACCTCAGTGGTGTATTATAATTGCAGGATGGCGGGACATGTCTAGATGTCCTATCCAAAACCGCCCAAGAAGGTAGGAAGTACTTCTTAGTAGCCGACTAGGGGACAGGTGTTTACCATTGCAATGCTAAGCATTGGGACTTCGGGAGACGTAGTTAAGGGTAAGGATGATTAGTCGGTATTATGACCCTCTATAATTGTTATAATATTCTTTGCAACCTGGACAACTATTTGATGTATGCATGTGGTGTTATTGTTTTACTTGGCCATCAGGTTCTTTTATTGTGGCTAGCTGGATGGCCAAAGTAATATTTGACTCAAGGAGCTTGTTCTCCTTTGTCTCTGAGTCTTTTTCCACATAGTTTAGAGAGAGACCGGCTAGGCTAACCTTTCATCTTAACATGGTAACGCTACTAGGGGAACACCGTTTGGCTTGGAAGTATCTGTGGTCTATCGACTTGACACTGAATGACAAAGAGTTCAACGCAAGCCTGATCGTGATGGACATGCAAGAGTACGATGTCATACTTGACATGGATTGGTTGATGCAGCAGTCAACTTTGATTGACTGTGCTCGAAGGAGAGTTTATTTTGGGTCTCCTGATGATAGATCCTTCTTTGTGTAAGGTGGGTGTCAATGTGAGTCTAAGCTTGTGATTTCGGCCATGAAGGCTCATAAGTATTTGGCCAGGGGTTGTGTGAGGTACCTAGCTAGTATAGTTACCTCCACTTCGCCTGAGTTGGGTGTTCACAACATCTCTGTGGTGTGTGAATATCTCAACGTTTTCCCTAACGATTTGCCTAGTATGCCACCTCATAGGGAAGTAGAGTTCTCGATTGATCTGATCCTCGGTTTTGGTGCTGTGTCGAAGCCTCCCTATCGTATGGCGCAAACGAAGTTGCGAGAGCTGGAGACCTAGTTGCAGGTGTTGCTAAACAAAGGATTTTATCAGGCTGAGTGTGTCTTCGTGGGGAGTGCCTGTCTTGTTCGTCCATAAGAAGGATGGTTCGCTCCGATTGTGTGTAGATTATCGGATGCTGAACTAGATTATAGTGAAGAACAAGTATCCCCTACCCCGCATTGATGACCTGTTCGACTAGCTATAGTCTACCTCGGTGTTTTCGAAGATTGATCTGAGATCAAGGTATTACCAGTTAAGGATACAAGATTTAGACATTTAGAAGACTGCTTTCCGGACACGATGTAGGCATTACAAGTTCATGATACTCTGAGGCATCATCAATTGTACATCACGCCTTGCACCTAAGGGTAGTTTTGGATACTCTGAGGCATCATCAGTTGTACGTCAAATTCTCCAAGTGTGAGTTCTAGCTAGGTGAAGTTATGTTCCTTGGCCATTTGATTTCTAGAGAAGGCATCAGAGTTGATCCAACCAAGGTAGAGGCAGTGAGTAGTTGGGAGCAACCTAGGATGGTGACAAAGATCAGGAGTTTCGTGGGTCTAACGAGCTATCATAGGAGACTTATCAGGGATTTCTCCTCCATAGACCTACCTCTAACAGAGTTGACCAGGAAGGGAGTCTCGTTCAGTTGGGACCAAAATTGTGAGGTGGGTTTCCTAGAGTTAAAGTCTCGTCTGGTTTTTGCCCCTATGTTGACTCTACCTTCTGAAAGTAGTGGTTTCCTAGAGTCAAATTCTCCAAGTGTGAGTTCTAGCTAGGTGAAGTTATGTTCCTTGGCCATTTGATTTCTAGAGAAGGCATCAGAGTTGATCCAACCAAGGTAGAGGCAGTGAGTAGTTGGGAGCAACCTAGGATGGTGACAGAGATCAGGAGTTTCGTGGGTCTAACGAGCTATCATAGGAGACTTACCAGGGATTTCTCCTCCATAGACCTACCTCTAACAGAGTTGACCAGGAAGGGAGTCTCGTTCAGTTGGGACCAAAATTGTGAGGTGGGTTTCCTAGAGTTAAAGTCTCGTCTGGTTTTTGCCCCTATGTTGACTCTACCTTCTGAAAGTAGTGGTTTCCTAGAGTCAAATTCTCCAAGTGTGAGTTCTAGCTAGGTGAAGTTATGTTCCTTGGCCATTTGATTTCTAGAGAAGGCATCAGAGTTGATCCAACCAAGGTAGAGGCAGTGAGTAGTTGGGAGCAACCTAGGATGGTGACAGAGATCAGGAGTTTCGTGGGTCTAACGAGCTATCATAGGAGACTTACCAGGGATTTCTCCTCCATAGACCTACCTCTAACAGAGTTGACCAGGAAGGGAGTCTCGTTCAGTTGGGACCAAAATTGTGAGGTGGGTTTCCTAGAGTTAAAGTCTCGTCTGGTTTTTGCCCCTATGTTGACTCTACCTTCTGAAAGTAGTGGCTTCACTGTGAATAGTGATGCCAATGGTGTTGGGTTGGGGTGTGTTCTGATGCAGCATAGCAATGTTATCATATACACTTCGCGCTAGCTGAAAGATCATAAGAACTACCCAACCCACGACCTAAAGATGGTTGTCGTATTGTTCGCTCTCAAGCTCTAACGGTACTATCTGTATGGGGAGCAGTCTGAGGTTTTCACTAATCATCAGTGCTTGAAGTTTATCTTCACGCAGAGAGACCTCAACCTAAGGCAACGCTGGTGGGTGGAGTATTTGAAGGACTATGATTTCAGTCTGTTCTACCACCCTAGGAAGGCCAATGTGGTTGCCAATGTTTTGAGTCAGCGTACGCATGTGATGGCGAGCCTAATGGTGAAGGAGTCAACCATGCTGGAAGATCTGGTGAGCTATAGGCCGAGGCAACAAGCTCGAAGAACGATTGGTGTCTTGGTGGCCAACCTGTCTGTTCGCCCCAAGATGGAGTTCATCGTCGCCTGTCAGTAATTGGATCTATTTGTTTAGACTGTGTTTGTGAAGTTGGAGGCTGTGTTTGTGAAGTTGGAGGCTATTGGAGAACTTTAGTTCTCTGTTGAGACATATGGGGAGCTGAGATTACTCAGTATGAGGAGGTGAGGTAGAGATTACTCGATGAATTACATCGGTCCAAGTACACCATTCACCCCAAGGGTACAAAGATATACCAAGATCTGAAGCGGAACTTTTGATGGCCTAGAATGAAGATGGATGTTACTGACCATGTGGCGAGGTGTGCAACCTACCAGCTAGTCAAAGCAGAGCACCAGAGACTTAGAGGGACCTTGCAGCCAATGGATATTCCTGTGTGGAAATAGGAGCACATCTCCATGGACTTTGTACTGGTTTACCGAGTACTCAGAGGAAGAACGACACCATGTGGGTGATCATGGATTGGTTAACTAAGTCTGCTCACTTCCTGGTCATTTGTGTGAAGCTTCCAATGCACCATCTGACAGAGTTGTATGTTTCTGAAGTGGTTCAGCTGCATGGTGTTCCGGTGTCTATCGTGTCTGAACAAGACACAAAGTTCACCTTAAGGTTCTAGAGGACTCTACAAGAGGCTTTTGGCACCGTGTTCAACTATAACACAACATTTTATCTTCCATCGAACGGTTAAACAGAGAGGACTACCCAGACGCTGGAGGATATGCTTCGAGCATGTGCCCTGGACCTGCAAGGGAGTTGAGAGGACCATCTACCATTGATTGAGTTCGCTTAGAACAATAATTATCACTTGAGTATTGGGATAGCATTGTACGAAGCTTTGTATGGTAGGCCATGTAGATCGCTAATTTGCTGGAGTGAGGTGGGTGAGCGTCAGTTGATTAGTCCTAAGCTTGTGTAGATGTACGCAGACAAGGTTGATATGATCTGTAACAGACTGTTAGCTGCATAGACTCGGTAGAAGAGTTATACCGATAGGAGGCGGAGACTACTGGAGTTTCTGGTGGGAGACTATGTGTTCCTGAAGGTGTCGCTGCCTAAGGGTGTCATGAGGTTTGGGAAGCATGGGAAGCTGAGTCCTCGCTATATTAACCAATACCAGATTACACAAAGGATCGGTGAGGTTGCTTATCTGCTGGATCTACCACCAAAGCTGTCGTCTTTACACAATGGGTTCCATGTCTCCATACTGAGGAAGTGTCTGGCTAACGCATCTCATGTGATTCTAGTTCAACTAGAGGGGCTCTAGGAAGATCTGTCCTTTGTGGAGGATGTCATCTAGATTATTGACCGCAAAGAGCAGTGGCTGATGTAGTGGTGGCATCATGAAGCTGGGGAGGCCATTACGAGCACGAGAAAGCCATTCTAGCCTAGTATCCATATCTTTTCGCCTACTAGTGATTTCGAGGGCGAAATCTTCTTTTAAAGTGGTTATGATGTAACACTCGCAAATTCATTTTATATTTATCTACATTTTTAATTAATTTATTCTTAGACGAATGTTACTGTCTCGAGGCCCATTTGTGTGATTTGTAGTTTTTGGGCTTCAACCACGTGGATCGGTTTCTGTTTGTGTGTTCCTATGCGTGGTTGACACTGTGCATGGATGGCACTATGCTTGTGGGCCTGTGAGTCGATCAACATGTGGGCCCGTGTTTGAGGGCCAATTGGTACCAACTGGTTCGTGCTTGGAGCCAGCCGATGTGCTTCTGTAGTGTGCTGGTAGCCAGGACACGTAGGTGTGTATGAGTCTAGCTACTACGTGTGCATGGCTTTATAAGCCCATGTGCGTCCTCATGCACGAGTGCCCTCCTCCCCCACTCGTCGTCTGTCTCCTTCATTTTCCTTCTCCTCTTCCCCAAGCGCACACCCCCTTCTCTACCCCACCTCTCCTTCCCACCCTCTCACCCCCTCTCCTTTCCCACCTCTCCTCTCTCCCCCACCCATCTCCCCCATTTCCCTTCCCCTATCCATGCACTAGTGAGAGGCCGAGAGTGAGTGAGAGAGGCAAAGGTGGTTGCGTGGTTTGGCGTCGGCATGGTTGGAGCTCTTGTGGAGGTCGTACTTGCCGATGGTGCTAGTGGTTGGAGTTGGGTCGCCGGAGGTCACGTATAAGATACGCACCTCATCTCTTATTGTAGAATGCATGAAAATGGTAAAACAACTAGGATTCTATAAAATTTAGGTAAATTTACATTCCTAAAATTTATTGTGAATTTATGGTGATTTATGGTGGTATTTATGGCTATTTATGGAAGTGGTTGTGTTTTAGGTCCTTTTGACCCTTCTAGCTTTGTGATTTTATTACATGAGCTGTGGTGCATGGATTTTGGTTTTGTTTGCATAGATTTGGTGTAGACTTGAGGGTCTACCATATATGTTTTATGTAAATGTTATCGTAGGTGTTTGACAGGTCTACCCCTCACTATCACTTGGGAGAAGAGTCGAACAGTAGCTTTGGGCCATTTTCTAGTTTCGCAAAAACCAGCAAACCAAACCTTTTTGGTACGTCGTTTTTCTATTAGTTTTCCTGCTCTGGTTGTGTTTCAGTGGTCGAATTTCTTTGGTCTACCGTATCAACCATGAGTGTTGACCATTGACCTCCCATTTCAATCGATCAAACCTATTCGCTCTTCCAAACTAGGAAATTTTGGCCTACCGATCGGGAGTTCAGTCTTCCATTTTGGGTCACCTGGAGCCAATTTGGTTGACCATCTCGGTTCGACAAACTAAACCAGTGGTTTTTGGTCGATTGATCCTTTTTGGTCTACCGAATCAAGGCCCAAATACTTTTGTAAAGTGATTTCCGAGGATTTTCTAGATTGGTTTGTTTTACTCATTTAAAATGGGATTGTGGGCCATCAATGGTGGTCCTGTGGAACACCTAATGGTCGATTTTGTGGAGATTTTGGAATGATTTTCCAAGGAGATCAAATGGATTTTTAAGAAATGTGTGCAAGCCGAAAGACCGTGGGACTGTGTCGTCGAGACTAAGGAATGTGATGACAATCTCAGATGGTCAGGTGCGTATCCTTGGTTGAGACTAGGGACTAAGATACTTGAGGTAGAGATTCATCGAGTCTTGGAGGTATGAGACTCCTTGACTATCATCTCGAAACTAGGATTGTGGTTCGCAGGTTGAGGTGTATTGTGGCATGATGGAGAGGTATGATACTCCTGTTGTCGCCTTGAGCACTAAGGCCTAGGTGTTAGCAGGTGTTGAGGTATGAGACTCCCTCCTAAGCACCATGTGGAGGATGTTGTGAGAAGTCATACTCTGTGGTTGCCAGTGCAGGTAGAACACGTGCCCCGTAGCTGGTAGCATCCTAAAAGACAAGACTACCTTCCCAAGAGGGGTTGGCTAAGCACCGATTCTCCATGTGGGGGAATTATGAAATGGTGGTTGTCTCTTGCATAGAGTGGCACACTGTGGCAGAATAGTGCACCTCAGTGACTATTTGTGGCCAGAGTTGGTTGCTTGGCACCAAGCTTCCAGACTCATTGTGTGTTGTTTTGGCCATTGAAAACGTTGCTTGTGGTTTTGGGCTGTAAAGCTTTTGCCTGTTTGGTTTGGCTGACGTATGCCGTGTTTCATGTGGTTTGGCCTAATAGCGCTTTGCTTCGTGGTTTTCAACCTTTTGGGTCTAAGTTGTTGGTTTTTGGCGAATTTAGTGAAAATGATTGTGAAAAGGATTTAAAGAAAAATAAGTATAATTTTGTTTTCCACCATTTTCGTGAGTTGCATGCTAAGTGATCACGCTTGTTTCGTGTGGTTCTAAATTATAGGTGCAGGCAACCAAGTGAGTCTGGCATAGTGCACATAGTCTGGGGTCTTATAGCTTTCCTGGTTGTAGATATTACTGTTTGACTTTTAATTTCCTGTAATTTAATTTATTTTAAATTATTGTGGAAATTGGGAGTGTTACACCCTAACACTAGCGAAGAGGATACCATCACACAAGCCAGGTAGCCCATACATCCTTCAGATAAATGATGGTAAGCCTTAATTGCCGAGATCACCTTCTTGGATTCTCCCAATCTGATCCTTTGTACCAAGCACCATCCCTGGCCTAGGAATTTCACCAAAATTCTCTTCTTCGCACAATCTATCATTGTTGAATGTTGTGCTAGCCAATCCATTCCCAATATGACATCATATTCTTGCTTGTTCATCAAAATCAAACTAGCCTTGAATGCCTTGTCTCCTAACTGCACATCGACTGACCACAAATACCTCTATGTTAACCTGTGCTCTCTCAATGTAGTCACCACATCAAGATGGAAAGCCAACCTAGCTGGCCTCTTCCTAATCTCAGCTGCGAACGACTCAAAAATAAAAGAGAACGAGCTGCCTAAGTCAAATAGAACTCTGGCCATTCGGTCAGCCACAAGAAAAGATCCTAAAACATACATCATAACCACCATTATTATTACTAATAATAATAATAATACTGGTTACATTGCAACCTTAAAAGTACATATTACATAGCCATTTACTGCTCCTTATCCTCTACAACGTCCTCTAAAGGACCAACATCTGGAGCAAAGACGACGAACACTCTACCTTTGGTCAGCGAGCAACGCACGTCTCTTACTAGCTTTGGTGGATCTGGATAGCTTTTCTGATAGTGTCCACTCTTTCCGTAGTTATAGCATACCACCCTTTCCAAACTCCTCTGCTGAACTCTACATTGCGTTGCTATGTGCCCCATCCAACCACAGACATGACAAAGTCCTCTCACTGTGCCCCTACTTGAGGTGGTCTAACTGTATCCGGTACTTGGCTTCACAACAACACTGCGCCCTTCCTCCCCAATTGTGTCAAACCCAAGGTTTCAAAAACTGAACCGGAGAATAAACCAAAAATACACCGATTTTGGTTCAATCTGATTCAATCGATGCTGACATCATCATGATGTCATCAATAAATGAACCGGTAATTAGACCGACCCAATGTTATATTTGCAGTTTAAAAACCGATTTAACCCATTTAAACCAATTTAACCTAATTTTTATATTACTTTTACAGATTATAAACCTATTTCAAGCAGAGGAAAAGTGAACATTTTACTTGTTTACCCATTGATAAGGAGAACCTCATCTTTGATGTAATAGTGCCCCTCTACCTGCTAATATAACCTTGAGATAGATGGAAAAGAAAAGCGGACTTTTGCACGACAACATGGTGATGGAGTTGATTCTACATAAATTTATTGTTTTTTTCTGCAATCTTCTTTTCACGAAACCAATTGTCAGTTTATGTATTATTTAGTAAGAAATGTGTCTTTCGCTTCCTTTTCTGTTTTCTTGCATGTTTGCAAATTGATATTTGTCCAAATATTGTTATTCACCTTGGTCTAAATATTTGCTTAAATATTGATCTGAAACTAGCCAGTAGATCATACTTTTTACGAACAGAATTGATATTTGATTAAATATTGCTATTCAGCTTAGTCTGAATATTTCTTGGCATTTTCTTTTGCTGGAGCCATACCAAGCTAACAACCTGATCTGTAGACAAGTTTGTGTAAAATCCAATAAAGCGATTATAAGCCTTTTTGATGTACTAAAAAAAAGGTTTTATAATGATTTTTATGAGGAACTCTACATCGAGAATGAACCATGAATAATTAAGTTACATTCTTAGAACCAAGTCATAGCTCACAAACTTTAATATTGAATGTGTTATGAGCAGCAACATGAACTATGAAACTCAAAAGCATTGGTGCATGTCAACCTTTCAATGATGCATCATTTAACATTATCCTTCTTAGTCAACAAGTGTATACAAATATAATAACACAAATTTCTTCCACAAAACCACAAACTCCAGGGGGAATTCAGTGATACACCAATTGACGCAAAAAGTAGTCCTACTGAATCTGATACATCACTAAGGCAAACAATCACTAACTATTGCTAATAAATCTCTATTATAATCAACAACAAAAAATCATTGAAAAAGAATCCATGCTAATGACTGAATCAAAGTATCCATGCTTAGAAGCCACAAATATACATGCTAAGTTGCATCTTAGTAATGATATTTATTACTTACAATCGAAAGGAGCGTGAAGCTATAGGCATAAGGCGACGGTGCAGGGGGAGGCGGTCTGAGGCCAGAGGCAAGCAAAGGCGAGAGGTGGGCTGACCAGTGGAGGCTAGCAGAGGTAAGATCAAGTAGGAGGCTGGCGGAGATGGAGGCAGAGCATGGCAGAGGCAAGGGTGTAGGATACAGAGGACGATTGAGGCAGGAGGTTCGCAGAGGTGAGTATAGATGACGACAGTGAGTTGGGGGGAGAGTTGAAGGTGACGACGAGGAGAGGTGGAGGCAGCTGAACTGTTGAAGTCAGAGGGGAGAGTCAAACGCGAGTGTAGACGACGACGACGAGGTGGTCTCCTGTCTCCTAGAGTGCTTCTCTCCTGATCTCCTCTCAAACGCCGATGCAAGGGTTTGGTTAGGTTTTTTTATATATATATAAGGCATCTGAACTGGTGGTTCAACCAAACTATTCAACTAATTTAAGGTAGCTTACAGCGGTTTAGACTGGTTTAATTGTCCAACCGGTTTTATCTTTTAAAAATACCTTTTTTCGGCTGGTCTGGTTAAAACCGGTTGAACCGATCAGTCCAATTTGATTTCAAAAGCAGTGGTCAAACCGATCTTTCCTCTTCTTTCTAGAGCTCCTAGAACTACCAAAGTTCAAGGTTCCAACAGAAAGATACGAGGTGAACCTCTTCCCTTTCCCCTTGGAATACTCCTCTAAGAATAGTCGGTGATCATCCTCATAACGGGCTGTTAGCTCTATTACGTCAGCCAAAGTCTGGCATCGTTGGCTGATAATCTTCGTCCTAAGTACTAGATGCAGTCCTTCCACAAACTTCTTTGTTCAACGCTTCTCGGTGTCAAATGACTGCGCGAACTATTCCAACCGATGGAATGTGGCTTCATACTCTACCACGAACATGTTCCCTTCCTTCAAATTCTGAAAGTCCTTGTCAAACTTATCTTTCTCGTGCTTTAGGAAGAACCTTTCATAGAACACATCTCGGAAATCCTTCTAGGATATCATCAGTAGGTCAGAGTCAGGGAACTTTGTCAGGCGTGTGGCTCTCCACCACTGGTCTACATCGCCCTTGAGCTGGAATGTGGCTAGCCGAACCCACTTTTCTGTCAAGCACTCCATACTCTCTAATATCTTCTCAACCTCTAGAAGCCACACTTTGCAGTCCTCTAGTGTGCGGCAACCATCAAACGTTAGTGCACTCAACCGACAAAACTACGAGATCCATGGGTCCCCCCTTGGCACCTTTCTTGTTACCACCTCCGCGGGACTAGACCAACCTCCACATCATATCTCCTAACGTGTGGCGCATCTCCATCCAAGCATTGCTTTCTTCCATGCTAGAATCGAAAGTTGACGTCCTCCCTCGGCCTCTACCTCTACCAAGCGATATATCTCTGTTACCAAAACACAAACACAAAAGTCAGGTGCTAACTACGCTATTTGTGTAGTCCTACGAAGCTACTATTCCAGACACCACCAAGCCAGTGCATTTAGTATAACCTAGACTCTGATACGAATCAGTCACGCCCTACAAAGCGTGACTTACAAGCAAGTACTAGTTCTACCTAATAATGATTAGAGCAAAAACTAACTAATATTTAACAATAAAACTCTATTTAAGCACTCAGAACCTGTGTGTGGCTAGTGGCTCCAAAGCATGTACACTAAACTAAACTGCACTCAATAAGTTGCACATGAAAACAAAACACCAAACAAAAATGCGTAAGTGACCTCAAGTCACCCAATATGCGTCACCAAGAAAAACCAACAAAAAACGACAAAAACTATAGATTTCATTGCTAAAAATCCAAATTGTAACAAAAATCTATTTAGAAAATTCTCTAGGTAGTTTCTTTTAAATCATGCTTTTCTCAAACTTATTTTCTTTTTGAAATCTTATACAACTCTGAAACCACTTTCATGCATTCAGGAGAAACACATCCATAACTAGAATCCAGCCCAAACACAACTCCATGCAAAGCCCAAATCACAAACCACGATTGGAAATAGTCTAAATCATAAGTCTCGTAACAGCTAGAATTTGACAAAAACTACAAGCCAAAACTCAAGTCGATTCTAGCTTAAAACCAACATACAGCTCGAGTCATAACCAGTAGTGTCACCTTGGCCAAAGGTGACCAAACCACAAGCAGTTCGCGAGGTAGCAACCCAAACCCCATTGCAATGTCACGATAAACCTCCCCATGCTAGGGATGCGACCGCCTCGGCCAACAGACCTTACTTTAGAACTTTTATTTTCTCATAAGCACAGAGATGCATTCATTTAATGCCCCAATTGGCATTCGGACACCCAGGTCTTCTTTCCTAGCCCCAGCCAACACTGTCTCATAAGGTAACCCGATCTCTTTTATTGGGGCCCCACCTCGACAACCACACATTCGAACAATACAATTCTCATTTATGGTCACGAACCCTTATGGTCCCCACCCTATGCTACGTGAATCTAGAAAACCATGGAAATCCTTTTTAAACATGCAATTATCCATTCAAAATTATTTTCTAAATATTTTCTAATACAGGAATTCTTTTCCAGAAATCATTATCTAAAGTAGAGGATTTCCACCAAAAATAATCTTATTAAATTATCATACTAAGGCCAATTTGAGTAAACTTAAAAATTCAAGAATTAATGGCGCAAGCACCTATTTCGACAAACCAAACCAAGCTTGAGGATGTCTGTAAGTGTAGCATTGAAGCATCGTAGGTAGTCCCTCAATGTCTCCTTTGACCTCTAGACAATAAAGAAAAGGTGGTTGGAGACTTTGACCCTACTTTGGTGGCTCATGAAGTGGGCACAGAATGTGTGGCTTAGCTCTTTAAACCGAGCGATTGAATCACTCCATAGCCTGGTGAACCATGTCTAGGCTAAACCCCTCAGAATGGTGGGGAAAATCCAACATAAGATGGCATCAAATGACATTTGCACTCCCATCAAATCCCATAAGGCTATCACATGGTCTACAGGGTTGGAGGTGCTATTATAAGACTTTAGGTGTGACACCATGAACTTTTCCAAGAGGGGCTCTATCCATACTACCTCCACAAAGGGAGAGGATGTGACTATTCCAATATCACATAGAAGGGTACTCTTTCCTTTCTACATTTCTATCAAGTGTTCCTTTATTAGCACGAAACAATCATGGATTGTCTGGTCAAATCACCTACTTTACTGCACTTGGTTAGGTAACGCACCTAGGGCTACTGGATGTTTTTCGACAGTGATGCCTAAAAGGGTACAGTCTTCCTATCCTCAGCATCTTGCTTTGCCAGCTCCTCTGAAAGAAACACCACTTTATCTTGCAATGCTTTAAAGGCCTTAATAGTAATTTCCATATAGATTTGAGCTAAGTATCCCTGTAAACATGTTCCAACCAGCATGTGATCGTCACAAGCGAAAAGATTTGATTTCCATAGATGGTGCCAACTGATCTCGCCCCTTGTCCTCAACTTGCTTGGTGCCACCTATCGATTTTGGAGATTGGCGTTGGATACTGGCTACCGGTAAAGGACAAGATGGAGATACTTCGATGCTTAAGTCAACAAGGGGAGGATCAAATTTAAGAAGAAGCAATAAATGTTTAATAGTCAGTATTGGAACCAAAACCCCACGTTGTTTGCAATGGGTCATATTTATACCTAAGAGAGGTGGCTTGAAACTACTAGGAGCGTATCTAGCAGTATTAATGGCCTAGATCTATGTCAGACAGCTTTGTTAGGAGAGTTTGATGAGGTGTGGTGCCATGTTAGATGGTAGGGGGCATAGGAAGGTGTCAGGTGGCTCAAATGTCAAAAAGAGGATGGCACCTAGAGACTTTGTGTGTACAAGAAACTACACTATTCAAGGTATGCATGTACACCCACGTAAAACCTCCTTGAGGTGCATGTTGTCAAGGTTGTGCATTGTGGCTCTAGTGTCTAGCGAACGCAGAAGTTAGACATTCAACAAGCGTGGATAGACATGGAAAATGGGTCGGGCCGGTCCAGGCCCG
>JAMKQA010022728.1:0-24137 GCA_024699735.1 Posidonia australis
TTTTTGCGGAGTTCTGATTAATATTCTGATATTTGCTGGAACGGTCTGTCGCTCTTGATGCCGGTATATTTTTGAATTCATGCTAAGACACTTTAAATCTTTTTCACGTTGTAATGTTTATGAAAATAAGCATAATTGAAAAAATCATCAAAATTAATGTAATATTTCTAACAAAGTTGTCGGACACATCAACTGGATTATTAAGGTTATCAACCTGAGGAGGTGGGATATGACAAGTAACCGAGTCTCGTCAACCCGGTCGCCAAACAGCGTGACGGTTGTCAACCGAGTAGTTGAAGATACCAGCCCAAAGAAAAGGGGCATGACAAACATACTATTTTTCAAGCAAGAAAGAGAGCCCTGTCCACATGGACTTAGGGAAAGCAAAGGGATTTCACGTCCCCGAAAACCCAAAAGAAATGGATAGAATATGACCTCGACCGCCCGGTCAAAAGTCAAACAACCGGATTTCGCGCTTGCGAACATCCAAGGAAGAGGATAAGGACCTTGACCGCTCGGTCAAAGGTCGAGCAAAAGGATTTCGTACTCGCGAAAATCCAAAGAAAAGGAGAAGGACCTTGACTGCCCGGTCAAAGGTCAAGTAAAAGGATTTCGCGCCTGCGATAACCCAAGGAAAGCTAAAGGAATGACCTTGATTGGCTGGTCAAAGGTCAAACAGTAGGATTTCACGCCCACAAAAATCCAAGGAAAAGGATAAGGACCTTGATCGCCCGATCAAAGGTCGACTTTGACCGCCCGATCAAAGGTCGACTTTGACCGCCCGGTCAGAAGCCAAAGAAAATGATCTCGCGCCCTTGAGGAAAAAGGGAAAAAATGACCTTGACTGCCCAGTCAAATGTCGATTCTAACTGCCCAGTCAGAAGCCAAAAAAAAGGATCTCGCGCCCGCGAGGAAAAAAAGAAAAGAAATGACCTTGATCGCTCGGTCAGAAACCAAAGAAAAAAATCTCGCGCCCGCAAGAAAAAGAACAGAAATGACCTTGACCGCTCGGCCAAAGGACGACTCTGACCGTCCGGTCAAAAGCCAATGACACTGATCTCGCGTCCGCGAGAAAAAGAAAAGAAATGACCTTGACCGCCCGGCCAAAGGTCGACTTTGACCGTTTGGTCCGAAGCCAAAGAAAAGGATAAGGAAATGACCTCGATCGCTCGATCGAAGGTTAACTCTAACCGCCTGGTTAGAAGCCAAAGAAAAGGATCTCACGCCCGCGAGAATTCAAAAAAAAACAAAACAAAGGAAAGGACCTTGACCGCCCGGTCAAAGGTCGACTTTGACCGCCCGGTCAGAAGCCAAAGAAAAGGATAAGGAAATGACCTCGACCGCCCGGTCGAAGGTCGACTCTGACCGCCTGGTCAGAAGCTAAAGATAAGGATAAGGAAATGACCTCAATCTTTCGATCGAAGGTCGACTCTGACCGCCCGGTCGAAAGCCAAAGAAAAGGATCTCGCGCCCGCGAGGAAAAAAGAAAAGAAATGACCTTGATCGCCCAGCCAAAGTTTGACTCTGACCGTCTGGTCAGAAGCCAAGGAAAAGGATCATCATGCCTGCGAGAATCCAAGGGGAAAAGAAATGACCTTGACTACCTGGTCAATGGTCGAACAAAAGGATTTCGCGTCCTCGAAAATCCGAAGAATGAAGGGACAAAAGGATCTCATCCGCCTCGAACGAGAACCTGAAAAAATAGCGATAATCCCTGGACTATGCCCCAGGAAGGAAGCTAGCTCAGTGCGCATTGGAGGGCACGATTGCAAATGAGCTCGTTGTTGGCTCTATAGCACAGGAACTGGTGCTCTTGCTGAGATGCATATGCAATATCCTCTGAAAAAACCTTGTTGGAGTTCTGATCTCAATTAGCTTTGTTTGCGAGTTTCGCAAAAAGTTGGGCCGTATTTGCAATTTTTCGAAACTAGAGGGGCCTTATTGCAAATTAGCCTAATATGGCAAACTTCTGATGGCTGTATTGCTGCTGTGTGTTGATATTTGAAATTCTGCTGAGTGCTAGCATGTTTCTGCTCAAATGCACATTTCACAATGTCAGGGGGTTTTCTACAAATTACCCCACTTGGTTAATTTTTGGAGGACTGTGTGCTTAATTTCTTGACAGTTTGCCTTTTTCCTTTTGCAAGCTACAGAGTGTTGAGGATAACAATGCAATTCTTGTAGCCATTTTGCATTTTGAACCTCGGAAATTAAGATACTTGCGGAGCTTGTGTATGACGGGGCTCACTAGATAATTGCTAAATCATATCTGCTGGGGCATCTAACCATGGTGACACCAAAACACTGTTCTGATGTCCTGCAAACATTTATTGGTGTATTAACTACCAAGGATCATGAGCAACTATAGGTTTGAAGCATATCATCCTCGTTGTTGAATATTGCCGAGGTTGAAATGAAATGGCACTTGTTATGTGCTACGACTAGATTCTGGAAGCCCACTTTCCATGTATTTTGCTTAAGGCAAACAGAGCTTACTCTCGCCTTGGAAGAAGTCTGACGAATCCGCGGGCTATTGCTGTACATGTCACCAACCAGTTTCATGTGCTGTGACAGCCATGCTTTTGTGTTGTGTCAACTGATAGGCTTATCTTGAGGAGCCTCATTTTCATGCTCCTAATAGTAGTATTGTCCCAGTGATTTTCTTGACTTAGAAAGGCAGCTGGCATGCCCCTAGTCAAAGACCTATTTCCAACCAAAGAGCAGTTAACATGCCCCTAGTTGAAGATCCCTTTTTTGCCAAAATTCCGACTCAAAAGGCAGTCGACATGCCCTTGGTTGGAACGTGGGCAAATGCCTTGCAAAGCGATGCAAAATGCAAAAGTGGTGTAATCGAAAATGCTGAATGCCACATGCTTTATGCAAGACTCATACGATGGAAGTAAGATTTATGCTTAGTGTATAGAAGATATGCCCTCAGCGCCTAAGAAGCCTTCATTGCCTGCTACAAGGAACTAGAATGTCCTCAACTCACTTGGTGCTACCTGAATCCCTGGGTTTATGGTGGCTTTTACTCAACCAATGGGCTTTCGGGATAAAATGGGCTCTATGCCAAACTCCTAGGGCCCTATACCTACTCTTTTCAATAATTCATTTTTCTTTTACTCCCTCAAAGGCATGCTGACTTACCCTATCCCTACTTGGAGGTAATAAACACCTATGCTGGTGGATGGCTGCTTTCTTTTCTTTTTGATGTAAAAGGGATGGCCAGTCCCTTCGAACATATAGGCTTGGTAGGTGTATGCTTCGACTCTTCTCCAAGTTATGTGATAGGGATAGGGTCTTCTTGCATGCCTCTCTCATTGGAGTTGACTTCTATCTGCAACTTCTATGTTACTATTTCTTTTGTGCTCCGAAGACTATATTTTTATTGGCTCACACTCATTCACAACCTATCATTTTTTGTCCCTTTGGAGGTATAGGCCCCTTAGGAATTGTACATTTCGTCCACTTTCCCACGAATACTGGCTCCCTTACTCCCTAGGTCACACAGGTAGTAATGCGTGAGGATGATCAAAACTCTTCCTAAGCAGGCTGGCTTCTCGAATTTCCTCATCAGGCAATGGTTATGCCAATGTTCATATTACGATTACAATGCAAACGAAAGGAAAATACAATGCATATTTAGGTGATGTGCGGATGCAATAAACAAGAAGCGTAGCGATGCATGGCCTATAATGGAATGTTTTGCATGGCTCGGGAGTGGCCGACGATCACTAGTAGTACTTCTCAATTAGGAGGCGCTGACGGGCTTCCAGTTGATAGGAGATTAGCACACTCTCTTTCTGATTGAAGGACCATGATTGAAGCTTGGTCCTGGTGATTCTGGCTGTAGTGGTGAAACAACTGTTTTCCCTTTCTGATTCTGTCGTGCTCTGCTAAGTCCTCCGCTAGCACCTCCAATTGTTCTTAGAATAAAATGTCCAAATCTCCAGCTGTATCATCTGTCAGGCTCTTGAGTCTGCCTTCTGAACAGGATCTTGTGCTGCTGCTACCTCACACACTGCCAACTTTTTTGACTCTGCTAGCATTGTACAACTCTGAAACTACTTACAGGTCTGCTTTGACAATGAATGACCATTCTTTGAAAAAATTAAACAGCTTGAGGTTATGAACAAACTTTGGCTTGGATTCAAGACGCCTACACTGGTGAAGTTAGTTAAATCGTGGGAAATGATCATCTTGGGGGACTTACCGAAGCGCAAGGGTCTTTTCTGCTGGTATTGATACTCGTATCCCAATCCTTCGTGCTCTCTCCATTCTTCCGCCTTGACCGGTTCGGCGATTCCTTGGTCGTATCGCCCAAGGGGTTCCTTTCTCGTATCCCCACTTGTGACACAAGTTTGACCATCAAACAGGGATCACCACGAATGTTCAAGGGTAGGAATGGAATTTACCAGCTCAAACTGGTTGACACGGTACAGAACATTACAGATTTAAGGCTCAAAGTGGACACGGTTTGGAGCTAGAGCAGAGATTGCCTCAATGGTAGGACGAATCAAACTAATTGACTCCTCAGAAACACCAAGGAAGGATAGATACAACTGGCATAAAAACAGTAAGACGAATAAAAGATCAGATAGAATCAACAAGAAAAATAGAATTGACTCCCGAGGGGCCTGCTGCTCCTGGGGCTGAATGCTGAGGTAATGGTTGGCTAACTATGTTGGGTTGTGCTGGTGGTGCTTGTGTGGCTGCTGATATGGGCTCGGGGCCTGTCGCCTACGTGCTAATAACGATGACCTTCTGGTCAATCAAGTCCTGGATTGCGTTCCTTAGTGTAAGACAATTGTCCATCGAGTGGCCTGCGACTCGATGGAAATTGCAGAACGTGCTCGCATTATACCAGGCAGGAAGCAGACTTGGTGGCGGGCTAATCTCAGGCAACCTCAAAAGGGATGCGACTTTAGGGAACACTATGCTCAATGGCTCCACTAAAAGGGTATAGTGGCGCCAGCCTGTCACGACGTTGCTGCCTCGGCTGCACATGTGCCAATGGCGGGCGCATCCCCACAGGTGGGGTAGGATAAACCAGAGTGGTAGTGGGAGTAATGTGTGATGCATGAGGTGCTTCAGGTGTGGGCGTGGACTCATAAACTACTTGGTGCTGAGGGGACGGATGGACATTTGTTGATGCAGCAAGGGATCTAATATAAGAGACTGCATCCTTGGAGGGGTCCCACCTCTTGGGTGGATTGGCATTATGGTTATTGTTGTTGTTGCTGCTACTAGCGCCACTATGTGAGGAAGTGGCTTGTTTGGGAAATGCAGAGAGTGCTGGAAAACTGCCGCCGCGCAGTCTCCGCCCGAAGCAAAGCAAAAAAGTGGTGATTGGCTGTATGCTGAGCAGAGCTTCGACTGCTGATTGTGCTCCTCGGATCACGATCTCAATAGACTCCTCATCGGAGGGCCTATCTTTGACCTACGAAGCCAAGGACCGCCAACGTCCAACATACTCCCCAAATGTTTCTTAGGGCCTCTTCTTAATTATGACTAAGTCCTCGCACATTGGGACTAGGTCGAGGTTAAAGGAATACTATTCGAGGAATGCCTGCGTAAGGTCGTCCCAAGTCCTGATGGTGGCCATGTCGAGGGAAGTGAACCACTTCAATGTGGGCCCCGTAAGACTCTTCTGGAACAGGCAGATGTGGATCTAAGTAAAACTCCTTCTTGTTGCATTGGATCAGTTGGGAGTGCGAGAATATACTTTGGAAAAGAGTGTAAGTTGCTGGGAATAGAAAGCTTTGCTGACAGTAGGTGGGTAGCTCAACCAATAGATGGTAGGTAGCTCAGTCAAGAGAGGAAAAAGGTTGCTCAGCCAAGAGCTGGTAGGTAGCTCAACCAAGAGAGAAAAAAGTTGCTAGTGGAAGTCCTTTTAAAGAGTCTCAACAAGGTAACTCCACAGAATGTAAACAGTCTTGAAAACCAATAGCCTTGCGTAGATTCGTAAGGAATATCCGCAGGCAAGGGTTACAAGCACGGAAGATGGCAAGCCAGCACCCAGCACCCTGAAAAGTGGCTGTACGCCAACTTGGTGCGCCGGCTTGGTGCGCCAGCATAGTGTGCCACTGTGGTGCTTCAGCTTGGTGCGCCACTGTGGTGCTCCAACTTGATGCTCCAATCTAATGCTCCACATTGGTGCTCTCCACTAGCTTTCCTGAATTGCTAATTGGGCCACGGGTTTGCTACAAGCTTGTGGTCGGTTTGTGCAATGATCTCTGGCTGGTTAAAATGTCAAATAGGACTCAAAAGTGGTTGGGCTGACCGCATCCAAAGCAACATCTTCGGAGAGTTTACCTGTAAGCTACCTCAAAATCGGGGTGTCTACAGCTGATCTAGGGCACGACCTTGGCCCCAGAGCATCCATTCTTCCTCCCATGGTCTCCCTCCTGCTTCTCCAACCCTTGGCGCGCCGTTTTGAGCCACCGTTCAACCTCCAGGAGCCATATACCGTCGACGCCGCTCCGTCACCGTCGCCAGGGAAGATGATGCACAGTGAAATGCAACTGCGAGCCTAGTGCATCGTTGTACCTTTTTGGCCCCTCACGAACGATCCTCAGTGTTTCCTCAATGCTCCAGAGTAGCCAGCATTTCATTTCGAGCCCAGGGCAGCCTCCTCAGCCAACCTCATCAGAGTTTGCAGCGTCGGCGGCGAGATTGATCGAAAGAAGCACTGACGCGTCCCTCCTCGCATCAATGCGCTCGGACGTCTTCCACTTCTCCTCCTCAACCCTCCGGAGGTCCTAGATCATCACACCACTACCTCCAGCAGCCCTAGTCTCCTCGAGCGTGCTGCCGGAATAGCAACGACGACGAGCGAGGCGGGGGGAAGGAACCAGCCGTCCGATCATTCATCCAATCCGTTGGATCTTCTCCCTTCTTCTTCTTCTTGCTTCCCATGGGAGATTAGACCACGGGAAAGCCTCTGATAGCCTCTCCGGCTGCCGTCGACGGCGGAGCTTCGTCGTTGACGGTTGCCGTTGTCATTTTCTTTAAAATAAAAATAAAAAATAGTTTTATTTTAATAAAACTTCTGTAACTTCTGATCTATTACATTTAGGTCCTTTTTTGTTACAAGTAGGTCCTTTTCTTACATTTAGGCCCCTGATCATTTTTCTTAATTCGTTTGAATAAAGTTTTAACTGAAAATATTGCATATGCCCCCTAAGCATTCAAAATAATGTTTTCCAGGTTTAAAAGTTTAACAAAAACCCCCAGAGCTTCTTTTCATACATTTTAATTTGATATTTTTTGCATAAAAGACCCTAAACTTCTCTGAAACCTTTATGAATGCATATTTTGCTAGTTAAATTGCATTTAAACCCCTTATCTTCATCAAAATAACATGACATTCATATTTTGTTGGTTAATTTGCATTTTAGCCCCTGAACTTTACAGAATTCACACTGAATGCATGTTTTCTAAGGTAAAATTATTGAATTGCCCCTGAAACTTTCATGGGTCCGTTTTCTTGCATATTTTACCCTGAATTTCCACTGAATTGCATTAAATGCATGTTTTCGTGGTAGAATTGCATTTTAACCTCTAGAAAACATAAATTTGGCCAGAAATGCACATATTTGCACATTTGACCCCAAATTTCTTTATAATTGCATAGAATGTGTTTTCCTATGTATTTTTGAAGATTTAGGCTTTAGAATTTCAGTTTTATTCAGAATTAGGGTTTTTTTGCACAAAGGCACCTGGAATTCGTATTTTTACACTCACACATGCATTTTGCACAATTTGTTGCACTTTTTCATGCAAGTTTTCTTGCCTTTTCTTCCTTACATTGCACACACTTTTCTAACTTGTTTCAAATTTGGTTTTCTCGTTGTTTCCCGGATTTCTCCTACTTTTCATGTTTTTGGCTTGATTTAGTTTTCCATCGCCCGAGGGCGTACAATAAATGGCTTCACAAAGCGGACATTGTCCCGAATGAGGATTATTTCCCCATTTTGATTTTCTCGGATTTATCCAAATTTTCGCTAATTTGCAAGACGCTTTCCGAGAATTTCTCGATTTTCACGATTTTCCTCATCGCCCCAGGGCGTACAGTAAAGTGACATTCTCAATGCCTACATTTGCCCATTGGATTAACCTTTTCCCTTTATTTCATTTCTTCTCTTTGATTTGGTATGTTTTCAGTCATCTTTAGCATGAGCATTCAGAATATGCAAGCACACATTTAGTAGATCATTGACAAGTAGGAAACCTAGAAAGACCGAGTTTCTCGGGCGCATGGGGGTGCATAACCCCTTCCCCATGCATAACCAGAATCCTTACCCTTTCTCTAGCCCGCATTCATTTATCCATTAGGCATGGAGCACTCATGTTTTTCGCATCTTGTTTGCTTCTTGGTTTTCTTGTGTGTTTGGTTTTCCTCGTCTTTCCATTAAAAGACTAGGTGGCGACTCCTTTCCTTATCCTTTCTTATATTTCCTTGGTGTTTCCGAGTCTAGTCTTCTTCTTCGGATTCACCATCTTCGTCGTGACCATATCGGGTCTCCTTAAGTGCTTCCACGCACCTGGTAGGGGAGAGTCATGTAGGGTTCCACCGGCATGGTCACTACAACCCTGTGGGAAATAAATTTCAAAACAATAACTCATAATTTACAACGTTTTGAGCTACTAAAACATGCCCAAAACGTGTGCCTAAAAACCACACCTAGTACTTGTGTTTGGTACCCGTACTAGTCCCATGGAGTCCTCAGGTGTTAAATTTTACCCCTTAAAGGAATTTTACCCTCAAAATTACATATTTAGGTAAACAGGTAAGGGTATTGTGAGTGAATGTTTACCTCACTCTCCTAAGTAGCTTCTTTTAAGCCATGATGCCACCATTGAACTAGGACAAGTGAAATCACCTTTTCCCTTATGACTCGCTCCTTTATGTCAAGAATCTGAATGGAATCCTCCACCATAGAGAGGTTTTCCTGCAGCTCCTCTGGTTGAACTGGTATCACCTAAGATGCAATAGCCAAGTACTTCCTCAACATTGAGACATGGAATACGCTATGGACACTTGATAAATTTGGAGGCAACTACAACTTCTAGGCAACAACACCAAGCCTCTTGGAGATTCTATATAGCCCAACGTAGCAAGGGCTCACCTTTCTCCGCTTACCAAACCTCATTATTCCCTTGGTTGGCGACACCATTAGAAAGACGAAGTCTTCTTACTTCGAACTCTAACGGTCTCCACCTCCTATTTACATAGCTTTTCTGCCTACTCTGTGCAGCAACCAGTCATTTGTGAATTAGATCCACTCTGTCCGAATAATGCTGTACAATTTCTAGACCACGAGATTGCCGTTCACCCACCATGCTCCAACAAGTGGGCAACCTATATGGTTTTCCATACAAAGCTTCATATGGGGTCATCCCAATACTAGAGTGATCGCTATTATTGTAGGCGAACTTGATCAATGACAAGTGGTCCTCCCAACTACCTTTCAGATCTAGAGCATAGGCTCTCAACCTGTCTTCTAATGTCTAAATTGTCCTATTAGACTAACCATCTAACTAAGGATGGAAAGCATTGTTAAAATTTATCACGATGCCAAATGCCTCCCGCAAAGCTCTTTATAACCTCAATGTAAACTGAGTATCTCTGTCGGATACAATCAACATAGGAACCCCATGCAAATAAATGATCTCAAACACATACAGCTTCACCAACTATGGCAAAGGGAGAGTCACCTGCATATCTAGGAAATGAGCTAACTTCGTGAACCAGTTCACAATTACCCACACTTTATCATTCTTCCATTTGGTCTTGGGTAATCCCATCACAAAGTCCATGGTGACATGCTCCCACTTTCACATTAAAATATCCAAAGGTTTCAAGGTTCCTACAAGCTTTAGGTGCTCTACCTTGACCATCTAGTAGGTCCCACATCTAGCCACATCTCTCTTCATCCCGAGCCACTAAAATTTCTTCTTCATGTCATTGTACATTTTGGTGCTCCTTAACTGAATAGTATACTTGAACTTGTGAGCTTCATCTAATAATCTCTGCCTTACTTCTCCCTCCTAAGGCACATATAAGCACAGATCATACTTTAGTCCACCATCAACAACAACAAAAAAGTGGGGTGCCTCTCCCACCTCCAACTTTCCCCAAGTCTTTTGTACAAATGGGTTCAACTACTGAGGATAAATAATTACTTCTACTAATCTAGGGTGGACAAACAAATTAGACACCCAAGTACCAATAGGTTCCTAAGACTGCTTCTTGGGCCTACACTTGACCAAACTTGCCAACATGTGCCATTCCCTGACCATCAAACTAGCCATGACATGAGTATGCCAACTTAACACATCGGCAACTACATTGGCCTTCCTTAGGTGCTAGGACAAACTAAAATCATAGTTCTTGAGGTATTCCACCCACCTCAATTGTCTCAGGCTCAAATTCCTTTGAATGAAGATATATTTCAGACTCTTGTGATCTATAAACACCTCAAATTGTTCACCATACAACTTGTGTCAATAGATCTTTAGTGTAAACACTACAATAGCTATCTCCAAGTCACGAGTTGGGTAGTTCCTCTAATGATCCTTCAGCTAACGAGAAGCATATGCCACCACCTTGCTATGTTGTAGAAGAACACAACCCAATCCATTACCATAGGCATCACTATACACTATAAAACCATCACTCCTAGAAGGTATCATTAATATAGGCAATGTGACTAAACGAGCCTTTATCCCATTGAAGCTCTCTTCACACTGCCAGTCCCACTCAAACAGGACTTCCTTTTGTGTCAACCTTGTCAAGCGCACAACAACTTGGAGAAATCCTAAATAAACCTTCGATAATACCCTACCAAGTCCAAGAAACTCCTGATCTTTGAGACATTCTTAGGTCTAACTATAACGCCTTCGATGTTACAAACTAGTACTAACACTACTCCAAACAAATATTAACTAAATAATCAAACAATAATACAGGAAATTAAAGCTACTAAGCTAATAACTATTAAAAACTACTACCACTATCTAGGACATATGGTATGCAGTTATATGACTCCAACTATATACATTAGAACTGGAATGCAACTTCACAAATCTGTACCTGCAACAAAACCATGAAGAAAATGCATGAGTGACATTTATTGTCACACAGTATACACCCACCAAAAACTAAAACCAAAGACCTTGGAAAACTAGACTGAAGGTGCCACCAATAGCTACTAGAAGACACACAACTGCCATCTGTAGTAGCACCAAGACCATACCAGAAACGAACACCAAAGTTTCACAAAACACAACTATAAATCAATTCAAAAATCTATTTCTTAAACCATGCCTTTCAAAGTCATTTTCTTTAAATCGTATGCATATTTGAAATCACTCAAGCATTTCCGGAGCCACATACACCTAGCGTGAAAACCTGTCAAGTCACCCTGGCCATAGTTGACCAACTAGCCACAACCTAACCCTAGACTCTAAACCTGATTTTTCCAGTAGCACGTCTAGGAGACTTGAATCCTTAACTCCACTAGAAAATACTCAGGAACCATGATCTCAGACTTGCACTTCACCTTTCAAAGGTATTAAACACTACTAGTTTGCTGATACAATCCTACAATTACGTGGCTTCGTCCAAAAACCATGGAAAACTCTTTTCAAAACTATATGCATGCTTTTTCAAAACATTTTTATATTGCAAATCATCTATAAAATCAAAACCACAACTTAATCCAAGTTAAATCATCAAAACATAAACCAAAGCAACCACCACAAGGTCTGAAATAACCCCAATCCACAATGGTAGGCTGTGGGACCAACCCATGACACTAGCCTATGGTAGAGATATGCGAACAACTCTTTTACAGGCAGACCAGATCAATTTTAGAACACGACTCGAAATTGCCTAAATTGGGAACAAGGGTCGAACACACCACAAACCACTATAAATTCAGCAAAATATACCAAAACATAGAGCCCTAAGTTAAAAATCACTAGAAACCGATATGTGTAGCTCGTGTAACAAAAATCCAAAGGCAAAGAGGTCAAACGTCCAAAACAGTAGCTTATCGTCAAAAAATCATCATAAATCCTTCTAAAAATCTCTAAAAATTACAAAATCTCTTTCATAATATGAATTCATGCTAATCTACACATTTCTATCATTTTTACATGAAAAGAAATAACAAAGGAGAGGTGGGACGCTTGCACTTCAAAGTCGGTGAGCTTTCCTCTCCTTTTTTTTCCTCTTTCAGCCACAGGTTCACTCGTTTCTACTCCTTCCCTTCTCCCTCGCACTCTCAAGTTCTCTCCTAGGTTTGCACACCCTCCTTAATGCTCACATGTCCTTCTTAAATCAACGCCCTCAGCGGACATGTTCCTAAAAAATATGGGCTAAACATCGATAGGGCATGGCATGGAGCGACGTAGCAAGGCATGGGGCACGATGACGGCATGTGAGACACGCATCCTACTGTGCTCTCTTGGTATTTCTTCCCTTGCTAGGGTCTCACACATTCACAGGTCACAAAATGCTAAAATACCACACAATACAAGAAGTCAGGGAGAAATCACAAACACAATAGGGAAGATAATCATAAATTCATCTTGATTACTATGACACCTGGGCCTGATTATCTATTTTAATTGTAACCATGTAATTAATTGTAATATTGTATAAATGGTTTATTAATGGATAATATGTTGTTTCTTGTGATTGTGAGGATTGGGTTGGCTTGTTGTGCACTTGTTTGTGATTTGGGATCAAAGTGGAGTTTGGTTTGAGAGTGTACAATTGTCTCAGTTTGCGTGTCCGTCTTTTTCTCTCTTTTTTCTTTCTTTCTTTTTCCTTTTTCCCTCACGAGGCCTCACCATGTTCTTCTTCTCTCCTCTTCTTCTCCAACTCGTGCCACCATCAACAGAAGCCCGTGCCTCCCTGTCCCCTTCGACATGAGGGTGATGAGATGGGTAGTCGGCGCGACGCGGGGGGGAGGAGGAGATAAAGAGGGATGGAGGTGGGTGGAAGAAGAGGAAAGGAGATGAGAGAGAAAAGAGAGAGCCAACATTTCAGCTCAAGGGTGCTGTAGATCAGTGGTGGAGGGTTGTACGTCGCACTAAATTCCCAGATGCGGACCTGTTGATGATCTCTTGGGAAAAGTTCCAAGAGGCATTCTATGAGAGCTTTTTCCCTGAGCATGAAAGGGATAAGCTGGACAAAGAATTCAGGAACCTGTAGCACTAGAGCCAGACTATGGCAGAGTATGAGTTGTCCTTCCTTCGGCTATAGCAGTTCTCTCAAGTTGTAGTTTCCAAGAAGAACAGAGCCAAGAAGTTTGTGGAAGGATTGAATCCTGTGTTGAGTCCAGAGTTATTCACTTCAGATGCCAGACTTTAGTGGATGTCGTTGAGCTCACAAGCCGCTATGAGGATGATCGTAGGCTATTCCAGGAAGAGTAGCCTAAGAAGGAAAACGGGAGGAAGTCTGTCTCTCGACCTTTCGTCTCCCGATCCTCCACTTCTCGACAATCAATGACTGAAGCGCCTAGTTCTAAGAGTTCTAGTAGCTCTGGGAAGAAGCAGAAGCAATAGCCTACAACAGGTACAGAAGAGAGTGTGGGTTTCAGCCATGTAGGATCCAGCAGCGGCTCACAAGTGGTACCATGCCACGTCTGTGGCAAGAAGGGGCATGTGGTGGCGCAGTGTTGGCATAGGCAGAGGAGCTTAGACAGTATAGTATGCTACAACTGTGGGAAGTTCGGGCATTACCAGAAGGACTGTCCTAGTCAGCCAAAGCCAGCAGGAGATGCGCCACATCAGCCTACTAAGGGGAGAGTGTTTTCTATTGCTGCCCTAGATGCTGGTCCATCTGGAAATGTAGTAGAAGGTGACAACTAGTATGGCTGTATGAGTTAGATCCTGTCTTGTTATAATGGATCCTATCTGTGATCAACACTATCTTTTATTATGATTATGATAATGGTTATGGTGTGTTAATGATAGGATCTTTTCTTGTGGCTGATCGGATGACCTCAGTCTTGTTCGACTTTGGGAGTTTATATTCTTTTGTCTCCAAGTCATTTGCTTCTGAGATCGAGACCAAGCCAGCCAGATTGGCATTTCACCTAGATGTAGTCATTTCATTGGGAGAACACAGCCTAGCATGGATGTATTTGAGACCAGTTGATGTACCGCTAGGGGACAGGAATTTTTAAGCCAGTTTGATTCTGATAAACATGCAGGATTATGATGTTATCCTGGAAATGGACTGGCTGACACAGCATTCAGTCGTGATAGATTGTGCTAAGAGAAGAGTTCTGGCAGATTGTCCATGCCATGGCTGGGGTGTGGTACAAGGCAATAAAATAGGTGAGCTTAGAAAAGTGATTTTTGCCATCAAGTCCTATCATCATCTGGCAAAAGGCAGTGTTGGCTTTGGCCTATGTGACAGTTTCTACTTCGCCTATGATTGAGATTCAGGACTTGCCGGTGGTACGGGAATATCCTTATGTTTTTCAAGAAAAATTGCCTAGAATGCCACCACACAGGGAAGTGGAGTTTGTGATTGATTTTGTATCGAGATCAAGTCCTATTTCCAAGGCTCCATACAAAATGGCACCCACTGAATTGAGAGAGCTCCAGAATCAACTATAGGAACTAATGGATAAGGGATTCATTCATCCAAGTGTTTCACCTTGGGGAGCACCGGTTCTGTTTGTTAAGAAGAAGGACAGTTCACTTCGGCTTTGTATAGACTACCGGATGTTGAATCAGATTACTGTAAAGAACAAGTATCCACTGCCCAGGATCGACGATTTGTTCGACTAGTTGCAGGGAGCATCGATGTTTTCCAAGATAGATTTGAGATCAGGATACCATTAGTTGAGGATCACTTAGCCAGATGTGCAGAAGACATTCTTTCGCAGCCGTTATGGACATTATGAGTTTTTGGTTATGCTCTTCGGGTTGACGAATGCTCCTATTGCTTTTATGAACCAGAAGAATAGGGTGTTTAGGTGCTATTTGGATCAGTTTGTGGTCATCTTTGTAGATGACATTATGGTGTATTCTCCGGATGTTCAGACCCACCGAAGGCATTTGAGGATCGTACTAGAGATATTGAGGTGGCATCAGTTTTATGCCAAGTTCTCCAAGTGCGAGTTTTGGCTGGAAGAGGTGTCTTTCCTTGATCATATTATTTCAGGGGAAGGCATCAAGGTAGATCTAGCCAAAGTTGAGGCTGTGAGCAGTTGGGCCAGACCGAAGACAGTAACTAAGAGTAGAAGTTTTCTCGGCCTTGCAGGATATTATAGGAGATTCATCCAAGATTTCTCCACGATTGCTGCACCGTTGACCAGACTGACCAAAAAGGAAGTGTACTTTGCCTGGGATTGGTAATGTGAGGAGAGCTTCAACGAGTTGAAGGCACGTCTGGTATCAGCCCCAGTTTTGACTCTGCCCTTTGGAAGTGGTGGCTTCACAGTCTACAGTGACGCTTGTGGAACTGGTTTGGAGTGTGTGCTGATGCAGCATGGTAGGGTGGTGGCGTATGCCTCGTGCCAGTTGAAAGATCATGAGAAGAATTATTCCACTCATGATTTAGAGATGGTAGTTGTTGTGTTCGCCTTGAAGATTTGGAGGCATTATTTATATGGCGAGAAGTTTGAGGAGTACGCAGATCATAAGAGTTTAAAGTACATCTTATTCAGAAGGATTTGAACCTGAGACAGAAGTGCTGCGTGGAGTATATCAAAGATTATGAGTTCAGTTTGTCATACCACCCAGGGAAAGCAAATGTGGTTGCAGATGCTCTGAGCAAGCATACTCATGTCATGGCTAGCCTGATGATTCGTGAATGAAAATTGTTTGAGGGACTAGTAAAGTGCAGGACTCAGAGATAGTCTTAGGGAACTACCAAAGTGGTGTTGGTCAATTTGTCTGTTCGTCCGAAGATGATCGAGGCGATTGTCACAACTCAGCAGTATGATTCTTTTGTGTCAGACATCTGGAAGAAGCTGGGAACTGGTAATGTCCCTCACTTTTCAGTCGGGGTAGACAATGGGTTGAGGTATGATTTGAGATTGTATGTACCACAAAGAGAGGAAATCAAGAAAAGTCTGCTGGAAGAAGCTCACCGCTCTAGATATACTATTTACTCAAGAAGCACCAAGATGTATAAAGATTTGAAGAGGAATTCTTGGTGGCCTGGGATGAAGAGGGAAATTACTGAGTATGTGGCAAAGTGTGCAACTTGCCAGATGGTGAAAATAGAGCATTAGAAGCCCAAAGGGACTTTGCAGCCTCTGCACATCCTAGTGTTGAAATGGGGAAATGTGTCGAAGGATTTTTTGATGGTTTGTCACGGACCCGAAGAAAGAATGATACAGTTTGGGTGATAGTGGATGGCCTTACAAAATTGACACATTTCTTGCCCATGAGGGTGAATCTTCCTTTGGCAAAGCTGGTAGAGTTGTACGTGGCTGAGATTGTGAGATTGCATGGTGTCTTAGTGTCTATCGTGTCTAACAGAGACGAGGTTTACATCGAAGTTCTGGGGAGCTCTGTAGGAGGCTTTCGGCACGGTGCTGAACTTTAGTACTTCCTTTCACCCCCAGACGGATGGCCAGATAGAGAGAACCATCCAGACACTAGAGGTCATGCTAAGGGCCTGCACCTTGGACTTTGGTGGTAGCTGGAAGGATCACTTACCTCTGATTGAGTTTGCATATAACAACAGTTACCATGCCAATATTGGTATGGCACCTTATGAGACATTGTATGGCAAACCCTACATAACACCCACTTGTTGGAGTAAGGTGGGTGAGTGACAGTTAGTTAGGCCCGAGATCGTACAACAGTACGAAGGCAAGGTGGATCTGATCAGGAAGAGGCTGTTGTCTGCCGAGAGCCGGTAGAAGGGCTATACAGATAGGAGGCAGAGACCTCTTGAATTCAAGATAGGAGACTTTGTTTTCCTGAAGGTGTCACCAACCAAGGGTGTGATGTGGTTCGGTAAGATAAGTAAGTTGAGCCCAAGATACATTGGACCGTACTATATTGCTAAAAGGGTTGGTGAGGTGGCTTACAGACTAGATCTACCTCCAAAGTTGGTTGGGGTACACAACACCTTTCATGTATCTATGTTGAGGAAGTGTTTGACCGATGCATCCAGGGTGATACCAGTGCAGCCAGAGGAGCTGCGGGAGGACCTGTCTATGGTTGAAAATGTAGTTTAGATATTGGACAGAAAAGAGCAAGTCCTCAAGAATAAAGTGATTTTATTAGTGTTAATTCAATGGCAACACCATGGTACAGAAGAGGCTACCTGGGAGCACAAGGTGGATATCCAGAGACAGTACCCGTACTTTTTTTTATTAGAGCTGAATTTCAAGGATGAAATTCTTTTAAGGGGGTAGGATGTGACACTTGGGCCTGATTATCCATTTTAATTGTAAACGTTGTAATTAATTGTAATATTGTATAAATGGTTTATTAATAGATAATATGTTGTTTCTTGTGATTGTGAGGATTGGGTTAGATTTCAGTGCACCTATTTGTAATTTGGGACCAATGTGGAGATTGTTTTAGAATACACAATTGTCTCGATTTACGCGTTCGTCCTTCTCTCTTTTCATCTTCCTTTCTTTTTCTTTTTCCCTTACGAGCCCTGACCATCTTCATCTTCTCTCCTCTTCTTCTCCAACCCGTGCCACCACCGACAAATGTCCGTGCCTCCTCGTCCCCTCTGACATGAGGGTGATGAGATGGGTAGCCAGCGCGACACGGGGAGGAGGAGGAGATAAAAGGGGACGGAGGTGGGCGGAAGAGGAGGAAAGGAGACGCGAGATAAAAGAAGGAAAGGAAGAGAGGGGCGCGAGTGAGTGGAGAAGAGCTGAGCTGTGGTCCGCTAGTAAGGAGGAGCTTTGTCGGGGCAAGAGAGGCTCACTGGAGTTAGGAGAGCTCGTCAGAGGAGGTATGCAGCCCTCATTCCTCCTCTTTCCCCTTTATTAACAATAATGTATAAATTGCATGGAAATCAGAATAAATGCATGAAAAATCGTAGAAAAATAGTGGAATGGATGGAAATGTGTTGAATAGCATGAATATGTAGATTTCATGCGGTTAGGATGGAAATTTGTAGGGTTATACGAGATTTAGGGATGCATGCTATAGTAGTCATTAATGAGCTTCATCCCTTTGTGATTTTTGTATGGATTGCATAGTGAATGGATTGATGAATGGTTTGAGGGGTTTTGAAGTAGACTCAAATGTCTACACTCCATGATTTAGTTGCATTTTATGATGCTTGTTTGGAGGGTCTACTAGAGGCTTCCATTTCTGATGAATGTGTTGGCTGGAACAAGAGAGGTGCCTTGGTCTCGGGCAGTTCGGCATGCGGAATTGGGTTTGGCATACCGAATTCTTGTCAGATTAAGCCAGGATACCTAATTTTGGTAGACCAAAATCACCCGATCGACCGAAACAGGGAGTTTTGGTATACCAAAAATGTTCAGTATACCAAACCAAGGATTCACAATATACCGAACCTTATTTTTGGTCTACTGATTTTGCCTTAGCTGCTATATATATATACAAATGTGAATATAAAATGGAAGTAAAAGGTTTTAAATGGACAATGAGCATATGTTAATGGTGTTTTCCACATGCAAATGTCATTGAGGAATATAGAACCCAAATGGGTAAATTTGGGAATGGTTTTAGGTTTGAGACCCTAAAAATGAATTAAAGTGATTAAATGTGTGGTTTTGGACATGAGACCCAATTTATGGTTTTAAAGCATGGTTTTAAATGAATTGAGTTGAGACCCCTGTAGAGGGTCATGTGTTGCTTGGAACAAGTTCTCGTAATGAAAAGAATGAAATGAAAAAAATGGATTTGAAAAGGAAAACTAAAAAAGTTTTGAAAACAAAACACAAGTAAGGTGTGAAGGAACCCCGGGGGTTGGTTTTGGCAATGTGGTAGGAGTATGAGGCTCCAATGAAACCAATTGTTAGATACGACTGTGGTTGTCGAGCTCATGATGGTGTAGGCTGAGCCTAGGTTATTGAACCTAGTTGTTTGGGTCACCGATGCAACGTCAAATAAAGACATATCCATGTGCGTGTAAGAAAAGAATTGAGGCCAATTGGCTAGGGCAGTGTCCTCCCACACGGGAAATTTCATCGCGGCAATGCATAGAGGTAGGGGAAATAGTGTCCTCACCTTCTGCTTGTGTGCTTGGTTACCCCTGATCAAAGTAACATCAATAAAGAAAAGTGGAAAAGAATATGAAAAGTGTATGGTTTTGTGAAAATGAAAAGGAATGGTTTGGCTAGGATTGGATTTGTGAATGGTCCTAAAATCCTAGAAATGAATAAGGATTTGTGTTTTAACCAGTTACCAGTCAATATTTATGATTTTGATTTTAAGTCCTGTGAGGCATTGTGTTTTAAGCTGGACCTGGTCGAGTATGGGAATTTCACAGAATATGAGAAAGGTTTTGAAAAAGTATAAAAAGAAATAAAAAAGATGAGTTTTGGAAAAAATGTAGATTTGGAACAATTCCAAATGTTATAAAAAGAAACGAAAAGTAATTTTTGAAAAAAGCATAGTCTTGGGAGCAGATTCCCAAATGATTTCAAAGGGAAAGAAAATAATCTTTTAAAATTGGATTTTTAAAAAAAATCAAGTTTTATAAATTAAAAGTTGTATTTCTAGCGTTTTACCAGATTTTTGTTGTTGTGTGTTTGGGGCGCATACTGGGTGACTTAGATGTCACTCACGTGTGCTTTGGTTGATTTTCAGGTGTAGATCGTGTGCAGTTGAGTTCCGGTACTGGAGTAGGAGCTTCTAGCCACACATCGTTTCCTAGAGGTGAGCCTTAGTTATAGTTATTTAATTATTGTTGTAATTAGTATAATTGTGCTTATGATACTATGATCTTGGTAGCGTGCCAAAGATTGGGGCATTACAATTACCCAACAAATATGCATATAATTACAAGTAATCAAATTTCAACTTATCCAGATTATACACAAACAAAAATCAATTTCTGATACAAGACTTACATATTTTCTAGATTTTTAGACTAGCAACTTGTGATGGTGATACGTGCAGCAATACGCAGGCCCAACCCACGAAGCTAATCCACAATAGTCACCAATGGTTGGCCCTTATTAGTTGCAGATATTACATCCTACCCACCCTTAAAAAGAACTTTGTCCCTGAAACTCATCTCTAATAGAACAAATGGGGGTACCAGAAATGGATGTCTACCTCATGCTCCCAAGTAGCCTCCCTTGAGCCATAATGCTGCCACTGAACCAGTACAAGAGGGATCACTTTATTCCTGAGAATCTGTTTATTCCAGTCAAGTATTTGAATTTCATCCTCTATCAAAGTTAGGTTCTCCTACAACTCTTCTAGCTATATCGGTATTGTAGACACCCCAATTTTCTGATTTTGCAGGTTGAGGATGTGGTGGCAGAGCTCAAACCCTCATCAGGCATTTAATTCATGAAGACCAATTTGGTTCATTTAGGCCCACTTAAACCCATCTGGGTCCATGGGGGCCCACAAGGCCCACATAGGCCCATGAAGCCCACTTAGGCCCATTGAGCCCAAATGAGTCCACCTTGGCCCAAAGTCCATAACATCAGCCAACATTCAGTTTAATTAAACCAACATTTCAGTCCAATTGAAATCAAAATTTTATTCACCCACATTAAACCATCTTCTTTTTTTCTTCATTTTTGCCAAATTCACCACATTTCGTTGAATCCATTCTCTCCACCAAGCCTCACGAAATCAGCCTAAATCCACCTCCTTATTGAGCTCACCATCTCACCGTCAATCCAGCCAACAAGTCAGAGCACCCTCAGCCGTCGGATGGCTCGCTGGAGAGGCCAGGATCGCTGGCCATCTCTGTCAGCGGGCAATGGAGCAAACCAGAGCGCATGGGGGATAGTCGTTGGCTGTCTGCTGAGCTGGCGTAACGGCTGTCGGAGGTTGTTGCGGTTCTGTTGGGTCTCGCGCGTTGAATCTGTTGCAGGTTGTTGGGTTCCGGTGGCCTATATAAGGAGGCAACCAACAATTCAAAAAAAAAAGAAGGACACACACGAGAGGGAGCATTCAGAACATTTCCACCGCACGAGAAGGAGTGCAGAAAGAATTCTGAGAGAGTAGAGAGCGAGAGGAAGAATCAAGAGCTTGAGGAGCAACTCAGAGCTCCGGCGGACTGTCTCCAGCTAGGTACACTCTCTGAGCTCCTCCAGTCTTAATTCATAGCCTCTAGGTCTTCTTCTCTGTTTCTGGTGCAATCCCAAGCGATCCAGAGGTGTTCTCTGATTGGGATCGCCCTTCTGGAAGTCTCCTGGATCCCCGAGCCTCCTGTCTTCCTCCTCTGGTCCTCCCGGAGCTCTCCGTGCCCCGCCATCGCCGCTCCAACGCCTCCAGAAAGCCATGCGAAGTTTGCCAGAAAACGCCACCCGTAGCCGCGGTCGCCGGAGAAGAAGGCCCTGTCCGAGCCTCGCCGTGATGATCCAGCCCCGCGGTGACCTTCCTCAGACTCCCGCAAGCACACCCGAGCTTCCAAAGCCGCGCCACGACCGCAGGACCGCTGCAGCAACGCCGCTCGCCGGAGGAAGCCACGACGGCGAAGGTCAGGCCACCACCTCGCTCCATCAACCACCGCGCCGGTCCAAAGTAGCCCCGATGCCTCCTCGCACCTTCCAGAAGTTCCAGATCGCAGCGCCGTCTCCCCAGTCATCCCCAGCCACCGTGAGTTTCCCGTCGGAGCAGCCTGACGGCGAGCGAGGTGGGGGAAGCGTCTCAACCGTCGGAGGCCACATCCAAACCGTTGGATGTCCTCCCCTTGTCTCTTTCTTGCTTCCTGTGGGGCCTGATCTGAGATTGGACCCTAGGAGCCTCCCCTTTGGCTTCCTCTAATGGTCGTCTGCGACGAGTTCCATCGTCGGCGACCGTCGCCCCTTTTTCAGTTTTAAAAAAACATTTAAAACATTTATTTTGAATAAAATCTGGATTTTATGTTTTTCTTGCATATAGGTCCTTTTGGAATTACGTTTTGGTCCTTTTATTGCATATAGGTCCTGCCATCATTTTTCAAAAATGTTTCGAATAAAGTTTTAACTGAAAATATTACATGTTTTACCCTAAACATTTCAAATAATGTTTTCTGAGTTTAAAATTTAATAAAAGGCCCCAGAGTCTTTGAAACATATTTTCTTTCAAACATTTTGCTAAAAGGACCTTGAACTTTCTTAAAAACTTCCTGTAAGTTCATTTTCCTGTGAAAATTGCTTGAAAGACCCTACACTTTCTCAGAATGTTTCTGACAGTTTCTTTTTACAGTAAAAAATGCATTTAAGCCCTTGCATGTTTCAAAAAGCTCTCTGGATAGTTGTTTTCCATGGTTTAATTGCAATTTAGCCCTCATACTTCTCTGAAACCTTTCCAGAAGCATGTTTTCATTGGACAAATTGCATTTAGGCCCCTGTGTTTTACAGGAAACTTCCAGAAGGCTTATTTTGCTATGAAAATTGCATAAAACTCCCTGACTTTGTTTTTATACATTCCAGAAGTTTGTTTTCATGGTTCAATTGCACTTTTACCCCTGTTTTCTTCAGAATGATTCCTGAATGCTTTGGTTGCTGGGTATTTTGCAGTTTAGCCCCTGTGCTTTATTGTAATTACTCTGATTTGCTGCTTTCAAGGGTAGAATGACTGTTTTGCCCCTGAATCATTTCTGAGTATTTTTTTCTTGCAATTTTATCCAGATTTTATGCTGAATTGACATACATTGCATGCATTAGTGGTAAAATTGCATTTTAGCCCCTAGAGAACTTCATTTTGCACTAGAGAGCATATTTGACTCCAGATTTCGTCATATATGCATGGGATGTATTTTCCTATGTATTTTCGCTAATTTGGGCTTCTGAATGTCAGTTTTCCTCTGATTTGGGCTTTTCTGCACAAAACCCCCTAGACTTCTTTAGATTTGCACTCACATTTGCATTTTGCATACTTTTCACATCTTTTTGCACGGTTTTTTCCCGTCTTCTCTTCCTTGCTTGGTGCACGCTTTCTAGCTATGTTCCGAACTTAGTCTTCTCCTCGTTTTCCGGGTTTCTCTCGGTTTTCCGTAGTTTTCACTTGTTTTGGTTTTCTATCGCCCGAGGGCGTACAGTAAAAGGCTTACAAAGCCGACATGGTCCCGAAACGAGGATTATTTTCCCCTTTTTTGATTTTCTCAGATTTATCCCAATTTCCGCTGTTTTGCGAGACGCTTTCCGAGAATTTCACGATTTTCCTCATCACCCAAGGGCGTACAGTAAAGCGGCATTAACAATGCCTACATTTGACCCTCAGATTAACTTTTTCCTATGATTTCACTTCTTCTTGATTTGGCATGTTTTCAGTCACCTTCATGCATGAGCCTATAGAATAAGCAAGCATACATTTAGCAGACCATTGACAGTAGGAAACCTAGTAAGACCGAGTTTTCTCGGGCACATGGGGGTGCCTAACCTCTTCCCTATGCGTAACCAGAATCCTTACCCTTTCTATGGCCCGCATTCATCTTGCATTATCCATTAGGCACGGATCACACATGCATTCTGCATTTTGTTTTGTTTTGTGATTTTTTTGTGTTTGTTTTGGTTTTCCTCGTCTTTCCATTTTGTTTTGTTACCGAGTCTTGTCTCTTCCTTCGAATTCACCATTTTCGCTGTGACTGTATCGGATCTCCCCGTGTGTTTCCGCACACTGGAGTAGGTTTGGTGAACCGTGCCCAGGGGTTCCACTGGCATGGTCACAGGAACTGGCGACTCCATTGGGGATAACCAGATTCTAGCTTTCGTTCAGGTTTCCCTACTTGTCTTTGGTTTGTTTGCTTTATGCTAGCTTGCTTGATACTTGCTTGTACATATTTGACTTCACATGCCTTTTTTCGCTTTCTTTACACTGTTGCTATGCCACTTCACATGCACATGTGTAGACACCCCGATTTTGAGGTAACCCGGAAATGAGTATCCTTATGTTGCTTTGGATGTGATCAGCCATTAAACCTAGCCCCAAGCCTATTAGCAAGCCAGAACCCAGAAATCTGTGAGGTAGCTGGGCGCACCAAT
>JAMKQA010022729.1:0-21438 GCA_024699735.1 Posidonia australis
TCTTCCGATGATCTTCTGAAAATTGCTGAATCGGTATTCCGATTTTGATCGGTCGACCGAATTTCTGGAATCTTTTGATTGCTTTGAATTTCGGTGCTTCGAGCAATGTTCCGATTATTCCTGATTCGGAATACCGAAAAACTTCGGTATGCCGAAAAAGATATAAGCTCCAAAAAGCTTCTATTTTGGCATGTAAGTCCAAATACATATATAATAGAATATTTTGCTTTCATAAATGCTTTTCATATTTTCTAATGTGATTATATAACATTTAATCACATATCATTTGTTATCATCAAAATGTATTTATAGATTTTTCAACAAACTCGTGGGTCGCTAACGGACAGGGGTTGGTTGAAATTACTTTTGGCCTCCTCTAAAGTCTTTGATTGATGGATGGATGGGTCCTGTGGGCTATAATGGGCTAGGCTTTTGGATTTTTGGTTTTCAGAGTTTTTAGGTTTTTTGTTTTTTAGGTTTTAAGGGATTTTAGGGTTTTATGTTTTAGGTTTTTTTTTTGTGATTTTAATTAAACTTTTGATTTTGTGATTTAAGGTTTAATTAATTGGTTTTAAGTTAAGGTTTTTAGGATTTTAATTATTTTAGGGATTTTGTGATTTTATTTATTTAAGGGCTTTTCTGAATTTAAATGGACTAAAGTTTTGTGTTTGATTTTTAATTTAAATTTAATTAGTTTTTTACTTGACTTAATTAGGGATTTAGTTTAAATTTTTAGTTTAATTGGTTTTTTATTATGGTTTTGACTTAGATTTTGACTTCATTGATTTTTGCTTGATTTTTGTTTGGATTAGGGTTTCTTTTTAATTAGATTTAATTTTTAATGGATTTTATTAAGCATTACTTGATTAGGGTTTTAATTAGGATTTTCACTTGATTAATTTGGATTTTAAATGGTTTAAATGGATTTTATTTGATTTTGATTTTAATTAGGGTTTTCACTTAATTAAAATTGGATTTTAAGTGGCTTAAGTGGATTTTATTGGGATTTTCAATATTTTAGTGGATTTTATGTGTTTTAGGTTTGGATTAAAAGTTTTTACTTAATTAATTTAGGTTTCTGATGATTTAATTGATTTTTGCTTGGTTTTGATTTTAAATTATGGGTTTTTCTTAAATTAGGTCAGAGTAGGTTTGTGTGCGCTTGTGGGTTTAGGTTGAGCTAGGGTTTAGGGTTTAGTTTTGAGAGTTAGGGTTTAGGTTTGATGGTCGCAACTAGAGCATCTTTCTAGAGGAGCCTACTATCAAGTGACTGTAAAAGCGAGGTGTCTACACAAACATAAGCATAACATGGGTTTTAAATACTGAAAATTACAAAGAACACCCAAAAATAGTCCCTAGCCTACCCACTCATGTGGGCCGCACATTCGGCTTGTGCCCCAGGTATTCGGACAGAAATTAGAAAGCCTAGAAACCAGAGAACCAAAAATTTTGCCTAAAGTGGGAGCTAAGAGCGGACCTACAAAATGACTACCAAAAATTCTACACAAAATATATATTGTTGACCCTTGAGTCTACTCCAAAATCCAACTAATAAAATCGAAATCCATTCACTACACAAGAAGATATCAATTTCAAAACACAGATGGGTAAAAAAGGATCCAAACCCAACAACCACCATAAATTACCATAAATGCCACAATAAATCACCAAAAATTCCAAAACATTAAATTTAGTCTAGATTACATGCATCCTAGGCAATTTTACCATTTTACATGATTTCTACACAAGAATTTGAGGTGCGTACTTGAAAATGACCTTCAGCGACCTAACTCGATCTCCAGCCAACCATTGGCCACCATCAGCGAGCTCGACCCTCACAGGAGCTTCCACGAATTCTGGAGCTTCGACCATGCTGATGGCAAGCCACATGGGGACCTCTACCTCTCTCACTCTCTCTCGGCCTCTCATTGGTGCATGAATCAGAGGAGGGGAAAATAGGACAGAACAGGAGAGGTGGGGATGGAGAGGGAGTGAGGGGGTGGGGAAGGAAGTGGGGTGGAGGAGGAGTGAAAGGGAGGGTGCGCCTAAGGTAGGGGAAATGGAAAGAGTGGAGAGATGAGCGACAAACGGGGGAGAAGAGGTGTACAAAAGAAGCTCCCACCATGCACTTCTTGCATGCATCGGAGGAAGTAGCTACACGCATACCCAACAACCATGCATGCACGCTCACCCACACTTCCTCAGCCAATCGCTAACCATGCCAAGCACAACATAGCCACCAAACTCCCTGCATGAGGCCAACTGTAAGCCTCACCAACTGGTCCACAAATAGGGGCCTACAAACACAGTACCACATGCATAGTGCCAACCAAGATGGAACAAGCACAAGAACACATAAATAGTTGCCGGTCCATGAAGTCCAAGGCCAAAATCACACAATTGGCCTCGGGACAGTAACATCTGTCCAGAAATAAATTCATAAAAATGTCAAGAATTACAAAATGAATTTATGAGTGTTACATTTTAACCACTTTAAAAGAAGATTTCGCCCCTGAAATCACTAGTAGGCGAAAAGATATGGACACTGGGCTAGGATGGCTTCCTCACGCTCCCACATGGCCTTCTCGACTCCATGATGCTGCCATTGCACTAAAACCAGTGGAATCACCTTGTTCTAGAGCACTTGCACCTTGTAGTCAACAATTTGGACGACATCCTCTATAAAGGACAGATCTTCCAAGAGTACCTCTGGTTGAAATGGAATCACATGAGATGCGTCAGCTAGATAATTCCTCAGCAGGGAGACATAACCTCAATTCCATAGATTACAACTCTAGTGGTAGATTTAGCTTATACGTAACCTCATCGATCCCTGGGTAATCTGGTACGGGCCAATATAGCGAAGACTTAGCTTCCCACGCTTCCCAAACCTCATGACACTCTTGGTCGGTGACACCTTCAAGAACATATAGTCTCCTACTAGAAACTCCAGCGGTCCCTACCTCTTGTTAGCATTACTCTTCTGCCTACTCTATGCAGCTAATAGCCTACTACAAATCAGATCAACTTTGTCCACGTATAGCTACACAAACTCAAGACCAATCAATTGGTACTCACCCACCTCATTCTAACAAACTAGCAATCTACATGGCCTACGATACAAGATTTTGTATGGGGTCATCCCGATGCTCGAGTGATAACTATTGTTGTACGCAAACTTAATCAACGACAGATGGTCCTCCCAACTCCCATGCAGGTTCAATGCACATGCTCTAAGTATATCCTCCAACAACTGGATAGTCCTCTCTATTTGATCGTCTGACTGAGGATGAAATGTTGTGTTATAGTTGAACACTACGCTAAAGGCCTCCTGTAGAGTCCTTTAAAACCTTGAGGTGAACCTCATGTCTCTGTCCAACACGATGGACACTAGAACACCATACAGCCGAACCACCTTGGAAACATACAGCTCTGCCAAATAGTGCATCAGAAGCTTCCATCGAATGGCAAAAAGTGAGCAGACTTGGTCAGTAGATCCATAATCACCCAAATGGTGTCATTCTTCATCTAAGTCTGTGGCAAACCAGTCACAAAGTCCATGGAGATGTGCTCCCACTTCCACACGAGAATATCTAATGATTGCAAAGTCTTTCTAGGTCTCTAGTGCTTTGCCTTGACCAGTTGGCAGGTTGTACACTTCACCACGTGGTCAGCAACATCCCTCTTCATGCCAGGCCACCAAAAGTTCCACTTTAGGTCTCGGAACATCTTCGTATCGCAAGGTGAATAGTATACTTGGACCGATGTACTTCATCGAGTAATATTTGCCTAGCCTCCTCATGTTGGGGTACATACAAACGCATATCATATCTTAACTCTCCATATGCCTCAATAAAGAAATGAGGTTGTCCACCAGCCTCTAGCTTCCCAAACATAGCTTGAATAAATGAATCCAACTACTAACAAGCGACAATGAACTCCACCAGCTTGAGACGAATAAACAAGTTGGCCATCTAAGCACCAACCATTCCATGAGCTTGTCGCCTCGGCTTGTAGCTCACCAAATCCTCCAACGTGGTCCACTCCTTGACCACCAGGCTTGCCAACATGTACGTACGCCAACTCAAAGCATCGGCAACCATGTTGGCCTTCCCAGGGTGGTAGGATAGATTGAAATCATTGTCCTTCAAATACTCCATCCATCGACGCTGCCTCAAGTTGAGGTCTCTTTGCGTGAAGATATACTTCAATCTTTGATGATCAGTGAAGATCTCGAACTGCTCTCTAAACAGATAGTGCTGCCAGTGCTTGAGAGTGAATACTATGGTCGCCATCTCCAGATCGTGGGTTGAGTAGTTCTTCTCATGATTCTTCAGCTAGTGCGAAGCATAAGCGATAACATTACCACGCTGCATCAGAACACACCCCAACCTAACACCACTGGCATCATTATACATAGTAAAGCCACAACTTTTAGAAGGTAGAGTCAACACAGGAATAGAAACCAGATGAGACTTCAACTTCTGGAAACTCGCTTTACAATTTTGGTCCCAACAGAGTGGGACTCCCCTCTTGGTCAAATCTGTCAGAGGTGCGGTTATGGTGGAGAAATCCTTGACAAACCTCCTATAATACCCCTCCAAACCTAAGAAACTCCTGATCTCTATTACCGTCTTAGGTCGCTCTCAACTACTTATCGCCTTTACCTTGGCAGGATCCTCTTTGATGCCTTCTCCAGAAATTAAATGGCCAAGGAACATAACCTCACTTAGTCAAGAGTCACACTTAAAAAATTTGGCATACAGTTGATGACGTCTCAAAGTATCCAAAACTGCCCTCAAGTGCAAGGCGTGAGTCACCACATCAGGAGAGTAGATTAGTACATCATCAACAAAAATCACAATGAACTGGTCTAGAAAATGGTTGAAAATCCTATTCGTCAGATCTATAAATGTAGTCGGTGCATTGGTTAAGCCGAAAGGCATGACAATGAACTCGTAATGCCTATACCGTGTTTGGAAAGCAGTCTTCTGAATGTTTGAGTCTTGTATCCTCAATTGGTGATACTCTAAGCTTATATCTATCTTCAAGAATACCAATGTAAACTGTAACTAGTCGAACAGGTCATCAATGTAGGGCAGGGGATACTTGTTCTTTACCGTGATCTCATTTAGCATTCGATAATCTATACACAGTTAGAGTGAACCATCCTTCTTACGGACGAACAAGATAGGCACTCCCCACGAAGACACACTCGGCCTGATAAACCCTTTGTCCAGCAACTCCTGTAACTGGGTCTTGTGCTCTCGTAACTCCGCTGGTGCCATGCAATAGGGAGGCTTCGACACAACACCAGAACTGGAGATCAGATTGATCGAGAACTCTACTTCCTTGTAATGTGACATACCAGGCAAATTGTTAGGGAAAACAAAAGGATATTCACACACCATAGAGATGTTGTGAATATCCAACACAAGAGAAGTAGAGGTAACTATACTAGCTAGGTATCCCACGCAATCTCTAGCCAAAGACTTATAAGCCTTCATAGCCGAAATGACAAGCTTAGGCTCACCTTAACACCCACCTTGCACAACGAAGGATCCATCATGAGGAGACCCAAACTAAACTCTCCTCCGAACATTGTCGATCAAAGCAGACTACTGCATCAACCAGTCCATGTCGAGTATCAAATTGTACTCCTACATGTTTATCACAATCAGGTTAACCTCAAACTCTCTGTTATTCAGCATGATGTCGACAGACCGCAGATACTTCCACGCCAAACTGTGCTCTCCAAGCGACATTATCATGTTGAGATAAAAGGTCAGCCTAGCCAGTTTCTCTCCCAATTCCGCAGCAAAAGACTTAAGGGCAAAGGAGAAAGAGCTTCCTAAGTCAAATAATACCTTGGCCATCTGGCCAGTTGTAGACACCCCAATTTTGAAGTCACTTGGTAGCAGGCTCCTCCAGATAATGCTCTAGTTATGACCACCAAAACTCTAGCCTACATAAGTCCAATTAGGCCCACACCAGCCCACTCTGACCTAATTAAACTTGAATCGAAACAAATAAAAAAAAATCCACATAAAATCAAATTAATAAAACAGAAACCCTAATTCAAATTAAAAGCAATTAAATCCACTTAAATCCATTTAAAACCCACTTAAAATCCAATAAAACCCTAATTAAGGAAAATGAAATTAAATCCATTTAAAACCCACTTAAAATGAACAAAAACCCTAATTAAATAAAATCCAATTAAAATCCTAAATCGATCCAAAAACCCTAATTAAAACATAAAAACCCTAAATAAACAAAAAACCTAATTAAAACACAAAAACCCTAAATTAAAACCATAAACCCAAATTCCAAATTGAGATCCAAAACCCTAAATCTAAATGATTAAAATCATAAAAATAAAATAAAAACCCTAAAACTAATCAAAACCCTAATTAAACCTTAATCACAAATTTAATTAAAATCACAAAACATAAAAAGCCTAAATTAAGATTCAAAACTCTAATTTTAAAAAACCAAAAGCCAAAACCCTAAAAGTCCCTAAACAAATCATAAAATAAAAACCCTAATTAAACCCTAAATCACAAAATTAAGAAATTAAATTAAACTCACAAAGCCCAATTAAAAACCTAAAATTAAAACCCTAAAAAATCCTAAAAATCCCAAAATAAAAACCAAAATAAAAACCCACAACCCTAAGCCCATTAAGCCCAACACTATTCATTTCAAAACTTTAGAAAAGTCAAAAATAATTCCGACGACCCAATTTTTTCAACGAGAACTCCGGCGAGCAATCCCGAGGAATCCGGTGTAGATCTCAGCCTTCGTGATCTTTGGCGAACCTCTTCCAACTCACGCCTGATCCAACGGCGTTTATTTGCTGAAGGGAAGAGGATCCACGACGGAGAAAAGCGTCGTCGGAGTATAAAAACCCCTGCCATCGACGACCAGAAAAGAGTTTTTCAAACCTTCGAGCCCCCCACTGAGCGAGCCTAGAGTGCATCCAGAGATCCCTAATAATCCACGACATCCAAGCGTTCTCCCCAAAACCATTTTCACCCTCAGAAGCCTCCAACCTCAGTCACCGGAGCAACCAACCAGAGGAGCCTGCCGTCGTGCATCGTCGGGGAGGACAGCATCACCCAGGTATTCCTCTTCCCTCTTTTTCAATGCCAAATAGCCCCCTAGTCATTTTTTTGTAGTTCAACGGAGTAGGCCGCCCCTAAGCGTTGCCATTCCTCCCTCTAGTGGTGGGTTCACCACCATCGGCGCTGGCAGTGGACCCCCTGGGTCTAGGGGAGGCCCTACAGACCACCCTCCTCTCCTCCTCTATTCTCCTCCTCCTCCTCCTCTGGTGTGCCTTTACTCCAGAGAAAGCCAGCCAGACTGCCGAAACACCACCACCGTCGTAGCTCCCCTGTCACTGTCGACAGAAGTCGATGAAGCGCCGTGACCCCCCAAGCACCGCCGCAGCCCTCGCACACTCCCCTGACAATCGTCAAGTATCCACGAACCCCGGAAGGTCCTTGCCCCGTCTGTTGGACCACTGCCATTCTCCGTCGACCCAACACCGCCGTCGCTGTCGACAAGGGAATGGGGAGGGTGACTGCCTCGCGCGTGAAGCCACCTACTGCCTCCATAACGTTCTCCGAAGCCCTCCGGAGCATCCTCGGTCGCTGCCGCATCAAGCCACGGCCACCAGACGCGCCTACGTGAGCAACGCTGTTGCCGGAGAAGACCCCAGTGAGGGGAGGTCGATAGCGCACTCCAGCCGTCGAGGGCTCGATCTGAGCCATTGGATCCTCCCCACGTCTCCTCCTCATGCTTTCCCCCACTCCTGATCTTCGATTGGGCACCCGGAGAGGCTTGGATGAGCCTTTCAAGCTGTCGCAGCTGGTGATCTTTGAATCACCGACGGTGATAGTTATTTATTTATTGTTTTTTTTAAATTTTGTTTTAAAATATTTTATGTTATTTAATTATTACATTTAGGTCCTTTTTATTGCATATGGGTCTAGACATTTTCACTTTAATCCTTGTAGCTTTAAAATACTTTTTATTTCTTTTATTTTCCCTATGAAATTTGCATGTGGCCCCCTGAATAGTTCATCTTTTAATTCTTAACATATTATTGCATGTTTATATCATATCTAGATCCCTGGAACATAGTTTCTTTACATTTAGGTCCAAAACATTTACATTTAACCCTGAAGCTTTCTAAAATAAGTTTTCTTAGTGAAATTTACATTCTGAGCTCTAAAATATTTCAAAATCACATTAACTGGCATTAAAGTAGATTTTTCTTTACAGTTTGGTCTTGTACTTTTGTATTAAGCCCTAGAACTTTAAAAAATGAGTTTTCTTTGTGTATTTTGTGTCCTAGACCTCAGGAAACTTCATAATTGCATTGACCAACATAAATCCCAATATTTATCACATTCAGGTCCAGAAATTTTGCATAAAAGTCCCTGGATTCACATCAAATCATTTTTGAACATAAAACTTGCATATAGGCCCTTAGATTATTTCTAAATCCATTATATAGGATTTTAAATGTTTTCTTGCATGTTTTGGGGCATTTTTCACTCATTGCATTTCATGTTTTGCATTTAATCATTGATTCCATTTAAAAATCATGTTTTCATTGAGATTTGATGTTTAGCCTTACATTTTGGTCACATTTGCACTTATGTGTGAATTTTGCACTTTAGACCATGAACTTTTAAGAAGTTATCCATGTGCAACTTTCACATCCATGTGCCACATTGACATTGGACCCATCATTTGCATGTTAGAATAGGGGTCATGAACATGTTTTTCATCCAGTTTCTCATTCCTCTCTGTGAATTTTGTATTTTGGCCCTTATGTTTGTCCTTTATTATGTTTACATCATTTTGTTGATTTTCTCCTCCATGTTTCTTGCAAGTAACATCTTCTAGACTTTTGGCACACAATTTAGGCCATGCATCACTCCCATGCAAGCATTTATCACATCTGGCTAGGGAAATGACCAAATTGCCCCCTATGCCTCCAATTCATGAGCGTGCATCTCAGTCTTTGCACACAGTCTTGCAGAGTCCATGTCTAAGTCATTCTTTAGAGTTTTTGCATATTTAGGCACTTATCCATGTATTTCATATCCTTTCTCCTCACATCTGTATCCCTATTTAGCGAGCCGACATCTCATGCCTTTTGTGGGTTTCATTCTTCACTTTGTCTTTAGAATTTCTTATCCAATATCCGATTTGACTTGCTTTAATCTTACATTTCAGATTTTTGATTTGATTTGGATTTCATTTCCCAAGGGCGTACATTAACTAGCCTAAGGGCCGACATTGTCCCCACTAGGATTATTTTCCCCTTTTTGATTTTCATGACTTTCTCCATAATTCGGATTCACTTTGTCTTCAGAGTTTCTTATCTGGTATCTGATTTGGTTGGCTTTAATCATACATTTCAGATTGTTGATTTGATTTGGGTTTCATCGCCCAAGGGCATACATTAACAAACCTGAAGGGCGACATTTGTCCCTACCACAGATTATTTTTCCCCTTTTTGATTTTCACGACTTTTTCATGATTCCGAGGACTCAGGTTGACTTGGCTTGTTATCTTTTTGATATCATTATGTTTTTCAGAAGCGTTCTTTAACAAAACCTCGTCATTTCATGTGATTTTTTGCGATTTTGTCAATTCATGTGGATTTCTTCGCAGTTTTCACACACTGTCTTGCACATCCATCCAGTCTTGTCATGGCATACATATTAGCATGATAGAGCATGATCCAGGTTTAGCAAACATCCATCTAGCCTTTAGCAATCAATTAGACTAGAAAGACCGAGTTTCTTGGGCATACGAGAGTGCCTAATACCTTCCTCGTGCGTAATTAGAATCCGTACCCATCCTCTGGTTGGCAGACATCCAACCTTCACATCTACACCTTAGGCATTCATCTTTTTTGTGGTTTTCCTCGTCTTTCTTTCAAAAGACTAGGTGGCGATTCCTTTTCTTTTTCTTTTATCTTTCCTTGCGCCTTCGCCATCTTGGCATGGCTGTGATCTCATTCCCTCTGGTGTGGCTCCGCGCTGGGACCTCCTCGGGTCGACATGGTCACAGAAACTGACGAGTCTGCTGGGGATAACCAGATTTCGGCTTTCAGGTTAGTCTTTCTTGCTTGCTTTGGCTTCATAGGTTTGATTGTTTGCTTTGTTTGTGATTGTTTGCTTACTTAGCATGCCTTTTGCACTTTATTTCACACATTTGCTTTGTCACTGCACACATATGCTATATATCTTGCCTTTTGATGTGATGGATGTTTTCTTTTCACAATCATGATACCACGACATTTGCACATGCCATGATCATGCCTTTTTCTTGCTGTTTGCTTGTTTGCTTGCCTTGCTTGTGTGTTTTCTTCCCTTTTTCGCACTTGACATGCCTAGGAGAGTAGAGACATGTTTATTTCCCCCTTTTGGTTCAAATAAAACACACAAACTCAGAGAACAATTAATAAGGCAGAACTAGAGACCAAATCAAACTCTCCCCCCGGCTAATAAAATGCACGTAAAGACACTAAAGCATATTGCATGATTGATCATATTGGGCATGCATTCTTCTCCCCTGAGTCCACCTACAGTCTACGAAAGGCAATTCTAGTGATCCATTCTATAGCTTTGGCGTAGGACGTGTTGTTAGTTTGTCCCCCCTTGTACGGGGTCGTGTAAGTGTTAGTAGAGGATACAACTCTATGCTACTGTAGGAGATAAGGCCACCAACGTACCACTCGTTCACTACCTAGGCTTTGGCCAGGATTTAGAGCGAGGACCTCTACTTTATAGCCTGAGTCGGAGACCTATTTACCCATGTGTGATCCCAGAGTAGATGACCTTCTAGGAAACACTTAGCTGGTGAAAGAGGGCATGTTAGTTGCATCCATGTGCATGAGTGCCATTCATGCCACCATAACAAACTGCATTTCATTGCTAGTTATAACCTCGACCAGTTTTCTCTTTTACAGGTCGTAGAGCGTGAGTTCCTTAGCCACTACTCGAGAGTTCTTGTCTTGGCTCTCCTATTTGCGACACATTGTTGCGGATCATCTTTTCCTAAGTTATCCATCACTTTGACGATAGCTCGTCCTAGGATTCACCCCCTTGATTGCCACCGTAGCCCGGTTCTCACCCGTTCCTGGTCAGCTATGGCCCAACGCACTAGCGAGTCTCTTTCTGCCACTATTGCTCCAAAGGGTGCCTCCATTTTGGTCCCTCCTATCCTTGCTGTGTCTTCAGCTGTTCCTCTTGTCTCCTTCGTGCACCACGAAGGTTCTGTCCCCTTTACTATAGGACATCCACTGACCCCCGCCAATTTGGAGCTAGGCACTGAGTCCATCTCAATGACCCCAGCTCGGGTTCCAGATGTATCATTGATGGCCCCACTTCCTCAGGGTTCCTCCTCTTTTGGCACTCTACCCACTGTGGCAACACCCCTTGCAGATTTCTTCCCTCTAGGGCAACCTACTTCTGTCCCATCTATGACTTCTGAACCTCAGACTGTGCCATCCCTCACCATCCTTGAGAAATCCCCTGCCACACAAGCAGAATATGTGCTGGCTATCGCATAGAAGATCGAGAGCATAGCATTTGCCATTCAGTCCACTGTAGATCTAAACATTCTTGAGGCTCCCCGGCAGCCTGCTCTAGTGTTCCAGGCATCAACACCACCACCTTAGCCCTCACCCCAGCTCCTCACTACATCCACATTAAGTGTGACACCATAGGCTCAAACACACCACATCCCTGCATAGCATTCTACTCCAGCATCTGGTGGTCAACCCCTCGGGTTGGCAGGAGTGCAGCATCCTCAGAGCTTCAGCCTAGTGTCGTACCATTGCAGCAGCTGTTACTCCCATACTTAGCACCCATTGCCACACAATTTTCTATTCATACTCCTTCTACACACCATCAGGTCTAGGCACCTTCACCTCCACAATCACACCCAGCACTATTGCACGGATATGCTGGCCATCATACCACAGCACCAGGTGGCATGATGGTGGATCTCGAGGAGCACTCAGGTGCGACCCACACAGCATATACGGCCTTTCTCCCTGCTGCACCACCCTCATCGGCAACAGATCCAGATACCCTCCTCGCTAGGGTAGGTGACCTAGAGAGAGCACTTCGACAAGTGCAGGGAGGTGATCGCCAACCCTGCAGATTCTGGGACCTCTGTTATTTCCCAGAGGCGACACTCCCACTGCGATTCCAAATCCTGGATTTTGAGAAGTATAACGGTAAAGGTTGTCCCATTTCACACCTACGGGAATATTGCGGAGATCTCACTCAACTTTAGGCTGATGAGAGGCTGCTAATCCGCCTCTTCCAAAAGAGTCTCACCCGTCCGGCCCTCAAGTGGTTCACGTTGCTTGACATGGGCTCGATCAAGACTTAGAACGACCTCTCGCAGGCGTTCATGGACCAGTATGCCTTTAATCTCGACTTGGTCCCAAAAAGGGAGGACCTTGTCGCCACAAAACAGAAACCCCACGAGCCGTTTGGGGCGTATGTCGGCCGATGGCGTGCCCTTGCATCATAAGTAAAGGATAGGCCCTCCGACGACGACTCTATTGAAATCAATATCCGAGGAGCGCAGCCTGATGTTGGGGCTCTGTTGAGCATTCAACCTGTCACCACCTTCTCATCCCAGATTCGGGCAGGCGCGCACGTAGAGAGCTCCCTCCATAGTGGTAGCTTCCCTGCGCTCGCCACTTTTGCCAAACAAGCCTCATCTTCGGATCACCAAGCGAGCAACAGCACTCGCAACGGTGCTGGCACCAGTTACCCTAAGAGGCGGGATCCTCCTAAGCCTACCGTCGCATACGTAGGGTCAACCGCCCCACCCGTTAATGTGGTGAACCAACCAGGCCCGAGTTAGTTAGTTTATGCACCTACATCTAGGGCACCGCACACACCACAGATCACTACCACTACCCAACTTGTGTATCCCGAGGCACTGGTTTGGTAAGGACCCCGCCTAGGGTAGAGAAGGCCTCTACGTGTTGCACGACAATATACACCACTTGTTGAGCCGCTGAGTGCCATCCTCCCTAAGGTGGTGTCACTCCTAAATCTCCTAGAGATCCGCCCCCACCAAATCCTCTTCCGGGGTGGTATAACAGGAGCCTCCACTGCAATTTCCACCATTGCACGGGTCATTCGACGGATAATTACATGGTCCTACGGAGTGCCATTCAGGACTTGATTGACCGCATGATCATCATCATCGACACTCAGGAGGCACACACTGCACCTACACCACCACCTGCACTGGCACAAGCACCACTGACTCATACCAACATTGTCAACCAGGCCATGCCTGCGCATGACAACTTAGTAGGCGTTGGGACCTCAGGAGTCCATTTCATCTCCACCTTTGGGTTTACGACATATGTAGTAGACCCCTCTGACCTGATTCACACTAGGGGTAAGCCCACCCCTACTCATTTTATCATCTGATTCATGTCGGTCCCTAGTCAGCGGTCCACATGATACGACTGACCGCAAGGGTGGAGCGTACCGCCGCACCGCTGACAGTGCATTATGGGTCACCCATTGGCCCACTTATCTTGTCCAACTTCTTGCCTAGAACTTTGTCCAATCCCTTGTCCAACCTCTTACCTAGAATCTTGTCCAATCTCTTGTCTAGAATCTTGTCCAATCTCTTGTCCAACCTCTTACCTAGATTCTTGTCTAATCTTCTGTCCAATCTCTTGTCCAACTTCTTACCTAGATTCTTTTCCAATCTGTTGTCCAACCTCTTACCTAGAATCCTATCCAATCTTGTCCAACCTCTTACCTAGAATCCTATCCAATCTTGTCCAATCTCTTGCCTAGAATCCTATCCAATCTATGGTCCAACCTCTTACCTAAATTCTTGTCCCATCTCTTGTCCAAAATCTTGTCCAATCCATTGTCCAACCTCTTTCCTAGAACTCTATCCAATCTTCTATTCAGCATCCTGTCCAGTATCTTGTCTAGTCTCTATTCCAGCGTCTTGTCCCGTATCTTATTCGACCTCTTGCTCAGTTTCCAATCCAATATCCTATCTAGCCAGACCCCCTCATCAGCCAGCCCTTCAATCTTCTAGGACGGTCCCTTGTTTAGTCTCTACTTCTTCAACCAGGAAGGAGCAGCCCTCTGCCGACATCACATCTCAACTAAAGAAGGTCAAGGCTGATATGTCCATTTAGGATCTCATCCGTACTTCTTCAGAGCGTCAAGAGACCTTCTTAAGGGTCTTTCAGGCTGCTCGAGTCTCCCCCACCATAGAACCGTCTGCTCTTGAGAATATGGTGGGTATGATTGTAGAGCCTTGTGTTGTTTCTTTTTTCAGTGAGAAGTCACCCTCAACAGGTGTTAATCATAACCAGTCCTTGTTCATTATGGCGTAATATCAAAGCTTCTGTATTCCCCTCACTCTGGTGGATAATGGCGCAAACTTTAATGTCTGCCATTTGCACATAACAAACAAAATCGGATTCAAAGCCTAGGATATCATACCAGCTGCGAAAGGAATGTCAGCTTTTGATAACACGCATCACAATGCGCTAGGGGTGTTGGCTACTCTTCTCTTCTTAGGGCTTGTAGTCCTCGACATCGAATTCTATATTGTGGATCTGGAGCCCTCTTTCAATCTTCTGCTTAGGCACCTTTGGTCGCACAAGCATCAGGCAATCCTCTCAAACCTCCACCGCATGGTTAAGCTCCGCTGCGGCAGTGACACAGTTGTTGTTACAATGGAAGATCTTGACCAAGAAAATGTCGAGTCAGTCTCCGCTGTCTCCCTTTAGACCGTCCCAAGCCATCTAATGTGTTGTCGGTTCAATCCCCTTGAGCCAGTCAGTTTCATTCCAACCCTCGAGCGTGTCAGTCACTTGACCGTTCGTGGCAATCCCCTTCGGATGATCGAAAACGTATGTCGCAAATGGGGATACAAGAAAGGAGCACCACTTGAGCGACATGGCCAAGGAATCTTTGAGCCTATCCAGGCTGGAGAAAAGAGAGAGTTCGAGGGATCAAGATACGAGTGGTAGCCGCGCCAAGATGAATAGTCGTGCACTAGGAGGTACAATCAGATTTTTATTCCATCAAACCTCACCAACTTTGTCAGTGCAGGGATACTTGATCCCAATCAGAGTCAAGCTACTACTGAGAAGAGTCAATGTCAGATGATGCAATCACAGCCTTAGTCGCCGGTAGTCACTTCAACAACATCAGTTACCGCTCCAACAACGATCCTCGCAGTGGTAGCCCTACAAGTTGTCGTACCAACAGCATCATAATTGTAGTCCCACTAAGCCTTAGACAACAGTTACACCGGTCACACAGTCTGGATAAGCTAAAGGTACAGCAATTCAGTCAATCAGCAAGTCAGTGACCTAGAACTACCGCCTCAAAAGCAGTTATCGGTCAAAGGAAAGGACCTTGAGTTAAGCTCAAAAGGAAAGTCGGGCGGCATCATTCCCATCAGCTAGCAGCAATACAGCCGCCAACCAGTATCACTCCTTTGTACAAACTACAAAGACAAAATCAAAAAACACCGGAGGCCGAAGCAACAAGTCAACCCGGTCAATCAGCAAACCTCACGGTCTAAGAGACAAAGGTCATTTATCAAAGTCAGTGTGACCACAATAAGGAACCATCAGGCACAGAAATCATAGTACATTCTCTCCTTTGACGTTGCCAATCCAACCTTCAAAGTAGAAATCTTGTCAAAGCTCATCGCTTATGAAAAAGAGGATGATGACTTGGAAGATGGTGAGACACTTGAATCCCAACCTCACGACAATAATCCAGATGGGCCAAATTTACATCAGGCAATCCAGTCTTGCGGACCTTATGTCTCCAGGACGGTCGAGACGAATTCCGACCAAACCCCGCATGGTCCTTACGTTATCAAGCCAGTTTATTCAGGAGGTGTAGCAATCCTCGGAGACATGGACAGCGTCGAGCTACTTGAGCCAGGAAACACATGTTATCTGAAGTACTACCAATGAACAGAAGGCGTGTATCCTTGCCTTGCAAAGTATCTTTTTGTGCATCGTGCATCATCCACTACTCCATCATGCATGCATATCTCAAAATAATCAGTGATCCAAGTGCATTTAATCCATAGCATTTGCCATTTTATTTTCATGCGGACTTAGTAACTTAAGCATCCATAACTGCATCCATCCATGCATAAAGTATTAGCATCTCATCCCGATGACGAGAATCAGAATATCTAGCCTGCTTGAGAATGGTCTACACCTTTTCAGTTGTCACTACCCAGACGTCTTAGCGAGTGAGGGAGCCACCACCCAAATGTGGTTAGGCGAAATGTCCAAACTCCCATAGAGACTTACACCTCCAGAGGGAGATAAAATGTTAGGAGCGAGCATGAGTGTGAGCCAAAATAGAAAAATAAAAATATTCACAAGGGTAGAAAAGAAATAGGAAGACAGAAGTTGAAGACAGAAGCCAGCCCTAACAGAGAGAGGCAAGTAGGCCAACTCTATCCCTACCACTTACCTTGGAGAGGTGTCGAAGAGAACATCCCAAAGATCCAAGCAGCCCAAGGGACTAGCCACCCCTTGCATAAAATCAAAGTAGCCCAAGGGACTAGCCACCCCTTGCATAAAATCCTAGCAGCCCCCTCCAAATCCGGATGTCCATTACCCCCAAGTGAGGGTTAGAGCGAGCATACCAGCCTAAGACGGAGAAAAGAAATAAGTCAAAAGCCAAAAAAGTAGGTCTAAGTCTCCAAGAGTTTGGTACGGAGCCTAACCTACTGAATAGTCCACCCTCGAGAGCAACCAACAGTCTAGAAGTTCGGGTAGTGTATTGTGAATTGAGGTCTTCTTCACATCTCATAGCAGTCATGATTAGCATTCCAAATTTATTCTGAGGGATGACACAACATAACACCATCATGCTTGCACGCATCATCACTTATCCACTATGCAAGGTCTCGCTAGGTCCCAAACCAGGGGCATGTCAGCTGTTCTTTAGTTGAAGACCTAGCGGAGGATATTGTACGCCAGGGGCACGTCAGCTGCCTTTGTGGTGATAGCCTTCCTCGTCAACCAGGGGCATGTCAGCTGTCTTGTTGGTTGACCCTTCTTGAGACAGTATCTTCATCTAGAACATGTTGTCTGCTCCATAACTCGAGAGCAAAAACAAGGACAATAATAGCCATGAGCCTCTGAAATCAAAGTAAAGTCAGAATATCCATATTCCCCTAATCAGCAAGAGAGAGTATAGTCGACAGTCCAGTGCTGAAGTCAAACAACCAGGAGGTCAGCCGGTTACACAACAGTGAACCTGGAAAGATGTCAGAAATATCCAACAAGTCCATCTTCTTCGAGGAGGAGACGATGCCCTCATGACACCCTTCTAGCCAAGCTCCTTGCATTAGTGCAGAACCCAAGTAGCAGTTTATCCAGATCAGTCATCAAGTGAACAGGTAGAGCAGTCACACAGCGAAACAAGCGAGCTATAGACAAGAATATTCCTGGCTAGCAGGCAAGTTGCACATAGCTTTTATCCTTTTCTCGTGTCTCCTTTAAGTCCAGAGGAGATCCGAGTCGTTGGTTCCTTGTATCCTAGGACCAACCGTTTATCCCTTTCCTCGCGACTCCTTTAAGTCCGGAGGAGATCCGAGTCGTTGGTTCCTTGTATCCTAGGACCAACCATTTATCCCTTTCCTCGTGTCTCCTTTAAGTCCGGAGGAGATCCGAGTCGTTGGTTCCTTGTATCTGAGGACCAACCATTTATCCCTTTCCACGTGTCTCCTTTATGTTTAGAGGAGATCCGAGTCATTGGTTCCTTACATCCTAGGACCAACCATCCATCCTTTCTCGAGACTCCCATGATCCGGAGGAGATCTAAGTCGTTGGTTCCTTGTATCCTACGACCAACCATCCATCCTTTCATCGAGGCTCCCCTTATTCGGCGGAGATCCGAGTCATTGGTTCCTTGTATCCTAGGACCAACCATCTATCCTTTCCTCGTGTCTCCTTTATATCCGAAGGAGATCCGAGTCGTTGGTTCCTTATATCTTAGGAACAACCATTTATCCCTTTCCTCATGTCTCCTTTAAGTCCAGAGGAGATCCGAGTCGTTGGTTCCTTGTATCCTAGGACCAACCATTTGTCCCTTTCCTCATGTCTCCTTTAAGTCTGGAGGAGATCCGAGTCGTTGGTTCCTTGTATCCTAGGACCAACCATTTATCCCTTTCCTCGTCTTTTCTTTAAATTTGGAGGAGATCCGAGTCATTGGTTCCTTGTATCTTAGGACCAACTATTTATCTCTTTCCTCGCGTCTCCTTTAAGTCCAGAGGAGATCCGAGTCATTGGCTCCTTGTATCCTAGGACCAATCATTTATCCCTTTCCTCGTGTCTCCTTTAAGTCCGGAGGAGATCCAAGTCGTTGGTTCCTTGTATCTTAGGACCAACCATCCATCCTTTTTCGAGACTCCCTTGATCCGGTGGAGATCCGAGTTGTTGGTTCCTTGTATCCTAGGACCAACCATCCATCCTTTCTCGAGACTCCCCTGATCCGGAGGAGATCTGAGTCGTTGGTTCCTTATATCCTAGGACCAGCAATCCATCCTTTTTCGAGACTCCCTTGATCCAGAGGAGATTCGAGTCGTTGGTTTCTTGCATCCTAGGACCAACCATCCATCTGTTCTCAATACTCCCTTGATCTGGAGGAGATCCGAGTCGTTGGTTCCTTGCATCCTAGGACCAACCATCCATCCTTTCTGGAGACTCCCCTGATCCGGAGGAGATTCGAGTTGTCGGTTCCTTGTATCCTAGGACCAACCATCCATCCTTTCCTCATGACTCCTCTAAGTTCGGAGGTGATCCGAGCTGTTGACTCCTTATATCCTAGGATCAACATCCATTTCCTTTGATTCCTCTAAGTCCGGAGGAGATTCGAGTTGTTGGTTTCATGTATCCAAGGACCGACTCTTTCCCAATTGGGCTGATAACTCCAACTATCCGACAATGAGTCTGTCAACTCATCACAAGGCTGATAAACCTAACTATCCCGCGATGGGTTCGTCAACTCATCACAGGCAGATAACCTTGTGCGCTTAGGTAGTGAGCATGTTAGCATTATTTAGCAATCTCTGTCTTGTTTTAATGATTGTGATTAACAAGGAATTGCCATTGCTGTAACATGATCCCAATTGTTTTAGACTGCTGCCCTCTTTGCCCACTGACTTGGCGTTGGGGCCCACCCAGCTAACAGTTAGGGATACCATTTTGTTGTCCTAACCTGGACAAACGAAGCCATCCTAGGTTTCAGTACCAGGTCAGGCAGAATCCTATCTATCCTGTTGGGACTTGCTCAAGGCAAACAAATGCCATTTCTATCCTTTCCTAAACCAGGCGAGGTCTAGATGATCTCATCCTAGGTTCACCCTAGATGGACGAATCTTGATGCCCCTATCCTTGGGCTAATACCCCGAACTATCCGGTTGACAACTGTTACCCTGTCAGGAGTGGGCTGATAGCCCTAACTATCCGGTTGGCAACCGTCATATTGTTAGGAGCGGGCTGATAGCCCTAACTATCCTGTGAAGAATTCGTTAACTCAACATCGAGCTGATAGCCCTAACTATCCGACAATGAGTCCGTCAACTCATCAGCGTGCTGATAGCCCCAACTATCCGGTGCTGAGTTCATCAACTCATTATCGGGCTGATAACCCAAACTGTCCGGTCGGTAGGTCCATCAACTTACCATGCCTTGCCCTTTAGCTTGCAAGTTTGATAGTCTTATCTAATGCCCCTTCTCTTGGGCTAATACCCCGAACTATCCAGTTAACAACCGTCATATTGTTAGGAGCAGGCTGATACCCTAGACTATCCGGTTGACATCCGTCATCAGTCTATCCCTCAGTCGGCAAGTTCGGCAACTTGCCGTGCATCCTCCCGGGCCGAAAGGTCCGCCATTAGCTAGGTTTGCCCTGGCCTATAAGTTTGACAGACTTGTCCAGGCACACCTCGGCATGGGTTAGGGAATCCCTCACGCTCCCCTACGAGAGCTGAGCAACCCCCACATTTTCAGCATCGTCCTCATGCATTACCCAATATTAGGGTCATCCTTTGCATTAGCATCATGCATGGGCCACTAGTCATGACTTTTCGGTGCATCCGTCGAATAAGTGGCTCACGGCCCTATAGCAAATACCACTCTCCCACAAACTCAAGGGGGTGTCTTGTCAACCTTGAGCATCAGTCTCGATTCCTTTGACCTCGCTCAAGGAGGGGCTTCTGTAGACATCCCAATTTTGAAGTCACTTGGAAGAAGGCTCCTCCAGATGAAGCTCTAGTTGTGACCACCAAAACACTAGCCTACAAAAGTCCAATCATGCCCACACTAGCCCACTTTGACCTAATTATACTTGAAACCAAACAAATCAAATAAAATCCACTTAAAATCAAATTAATAAAACAAAAACTCTAATTCAAATTAAAATCCAATTAAATTCACTTATATCCATTTAAAACCCACTTAAAATCCAATAAAACCCTAATTAAGTGTAGACACCCCGATTTTGAGGTGACCCAGAGATGAGTATCTTTATGTTGCTTTGCATGTGGTCGACCCTTAAACCAAACCCCAAACCTATTAGAAAGCCGGAGCCCAAATCAGTGAAATCTGTGAGCTGGATTGGCGCACCTTATAGGCGCACCTCATAGGCGCACATTGTAGGCGCACCAAGCAGGCGCATATCACTGGCTCACCAAGCAGGCGCCCAGCCATTTCCAGGCTGCGGCTGCTGACCTTCCATCTTCTGGGCTATTACACTTGCAAACGAATGTGCCAAGGAATATTCGAGGCTTTTCGTTTGCAAGACCCTTTGTTTCTCATGAGTTACCCTTTGATAGATCCCTATAAATAGAAGTCCATTTGCCACCTTGAGAAGCACCTTTTTTGGGAGAGAAATCCTGTGCTGAAATCTGAAAAACAGATCTGCACTGAGCAAGTTTCTTGCACGAGTTCCTCCTTCCACCCAGCAACGCATACTCGTATTCTGGAGCTTTCCCTTGCATCCCAAAGCCCCCTTGGTCCTTCCAAAGCAACAAGGATCTTCTTATTTCTGATATTACAAGAAGGGAACATCTTAAGAGGTAGGCTTTCTACCTCCTCTTTATCTTTTGAGTGTCATTTCAGAAATATGATAAGACATGCTTAAAATCCATTGTATATGCTGTTTTACTCTGTGTTTTATGAAGTTTTGTGATAAACATGCTTGCTTTTCATGCTAAATAATCTCCATGCTAGCCTTTGTTTTGTTTCTAGCATAAAGCTTGCACAAGTTGTCATCTTTTATCATGTTTTTGCACATAGAATGTTGCCATGCATTTATGTACTCTCTCACATAGAAGCATGCTTTCATATGTTAT
>JAMKQA010022730.1:0-24221 GCA_024699735.1 Posidonia australis
TGAAAGAAAAAAAGAAAAAAGGAAAAGAAAGTTTGAAATGCCATTGTTTTCCATGTTTTCTAGTTGGACATGTGGTTTTGGCAATGGTAGTTGTCTGGCAATGGTTTTCATTGGATTTTAGCGTTGTTTTTGGGGCGCGTACTGGGTGACATTCCTGTCACTCATGCATGTTTTTCCTTGTCCCCTTGTTTCAGGTGCTTAGGTGTAGGAGCCGTCTAGTCTGGTGCATCTTTTTGAGCCACGTTTGCCGCACACAGGTCTGGGTGATTAGCTTTATTTATTTTATTCTGCCATTTAAATTCTTTTAGCTGTACTTGGGTAGTTCTTGTACTGTTGTGTAGCACTGGGGTGTTACACCCCTATTCCCGAGAATCAAAACTAAAGAAGGGGTGATTGCTTGCATTTAAACGTATAAAAGCCCAAGCAAGCGAGGAGATCGTGCTGCCTCAAAACACTATATGGAATTTCGCCACGACTCTTAAAAATCTACAAATATATAAAAAAAATATAAATAAAAAATGCAAGGAAAAGAAAAAGGGAAGAAGAAAAGGATGCTCATCTTAGCACGGGGGTACTTTTAGTCGTCCCACCGTGATCGCCAGTTTGTGTATACAGGATTTTGGAGGAAGTACACGTTCTACATGCCTTGATACATTTCACCACCTCAATTGTGTCCTTTTGGTTGTATCAACTCCTCAACTCTACGTATGATGGAATCGATTTGATCGCCATTTGCAGTTTGCTTCCGCTAGCCGTCGAGACGCTTAGGGAAATGTGAATATTGTGGGTTTAACTACCTTAGGATAGCGTTAGCACTGTCTAAGGGTGCCCGTACTGGTGAGCTTCTTCTTCCTTTTCTTCTTCTTGCAAAACAATATAAAAAAAAGGAATGTGGATTAATAAAGTGTAGTAAGTAATTCAATAGAGTAAATTACAGATGTGAAATAAAAGGAGTTACTTACCCGAGGGGTTTTATCCCTTTAGTGACAACTAAATGTATGCCTAGCTATAACATGCAAAGTATGCGTAAAATGAAATATGCAAAATGAAAAACCCCCTTTTGTTTATGATGCATATGCAAAACACAAGATGCCGACGTGGCGTAGCTGTAGTTGTAAGAAGATTCAAGCTCAGAACCTCCCTACTCTCTCTCTCAGAATAATTTCCCTGTGTGTGTAAATGGTGGTCGGTTTGTCTCTAGTGTGTAGGTGGGTGTCCTCTCAAAGGCTTGGGGTGCCTCTCTATTTATAGAGGCACGAGAGGATCAAAAATAGCAGAAATGTCCAAAATTGGCAAGATTATACAACTACAATCACAAGCTTCCAAATCAGAGGTATTGTACGCTTAAAACTTGGCGTTCTATGTTAAACACCCAAAACAGGCATTCAACACATCTAGGAGTTACAGTTGTTGAATAAGGGAATATTCCATCAATTAATTGGGTAACAAATGCTAATTAACGTTACGTACAGTGACCATACCCGCCCAGGAATCCAGCGCGGAGTCGCGCCAGAGGGAGGAGGCCATAGCCATGTCAGGATGGCGAAGGCGCAAGATAGAATAAAACAAAAAATTAGAGTCGCCACCTAGTCTTTCAAGGGAAAGACGAGGAAAACCACAAATAAACCACAAAAAGATTGAATGCATTAGATGCAAATGAGAAGACCAGATGTCTACAAATCAGAGGATGGGTAAGGATTCCTATTACGCACGGAGAAGGTGTTAAGCACCCCTGTATGCCCGAGAAACTAGATCTTTCTAATACGATTCGCTTGCTAGAGGCTGAATGAATGCTTGATAAGCCTAGATTGTGTTTTAATCATGCTAATATGAGTGCCAAGTAAGGATTAGATGGATGTGCAAGATGCATGTGAAAATTTTGAAGAGATCCACATGAAATGACATAATAACGAAACATGACACGACAAAGAAAATTACATGAAATGACGATATTTTTGGAAAGAACAGCCCGAGAAAGCATGCCGACATCAAGGGAATAAAAAATGCAACCAATTCAAATCATCAGAATCATAGAAAACATCGCGGAAATCAAGATGGAAAAATTGCAAAGAAGTCCACGTAAAACGATCAAATGGTGACATATGAAGAAAATCACATGAAATTACAATGTTTTTGGAAATAATTCTCTAGAAAATCACACCGATATCAAAAGGATCAAAAGTGGGGTCAATCCACATCGTCGGAATCATGGAAAATGTCATAAAAATCAAAAAAGGGAAAACAATCCACGATTAGGCCAATGTGGGCCTTTTGGTCAGTTAGTGTATGTCCTCGGGCAATGAAATCCAAATCAAATTAAAAAATCCAAAATGTAGGATAAAGGGAATCAAATCAAATGTCAAGTGAAAGAATTCGAAAACGAAATGAGGAAAAATTCACGAAAGAAACACATAGGATGCAGGCTTACTTAAAAAGGGTGGACTGATACACAAATGTAATGAAAACTATGCAAAATGCATGAAAGTGTACCTAAATGTGAAAAAGATGCTGAGAAATGACTTAGACAAAGATTATGCATGACTGAGTGCAAAAGCTAACATGCATGTGCATGAATTGGTGGAACAAGGGCAATTTGGTCATTTCCATGGCCAGATGTGATAAATGTGTGCATGTGCATGATGCATGGTCTAAGATATGCCAAAATGTATGCAAAATGTTAGGAAAATGTTATTTGCAAGAAAACATGAAAGGAACAAGGTTTTAAAAACAAGAAAATGATGTAACATGGTAAAAGACAAGAGTAGGGACCAAAGTGCAAAATTCACAAAAAAGGGGGGTAAATCTGATTGAAGTATATTCAGCAACTTTTATCCTAGTGTGCGGATGATGAATTAAATAAAAATGTGGCACTGAGATGTGTGAAAATTGCACCTTGGTAATTTCCTGAGAATTTAGGGTCTAATGTGCAAAATTTACACATAAAGTGCAAATGTGACTAAAATGTGATTTAAAGATCAATTTACAATGTAAAAATGATTTATGAGTGAATACTGTATTTAAGTGGAAAATTATAAATAAAAGAAGTGAAAAATATCAACAAGGGATGTGAAGACAATTAAAACCCTAAATGATGAATTTAAAATTAAACTAACGGTATGGATGCAAATTTCCTATACTCAATTACTATATGCTATGAATCTAGGGGCTTACATGTAAAATGTCAAGGGTTAAATGTGATAAAAATTAGACTTTTATGATGATCAGTGTGATTATGAAGTCTTTGAGGGTTCGAAATGCAAATTTTACAAAGAAAACTCATTTTAAAAAGCTCTAGGGACTCAATGCAAAACTTCAAGACTTATTTGCTAGGAAAATATAATCTCTGGGACTTAAATGTGATAAAATAAATACTAATGCACTAGTCATAAAGAAAATAAGACATGCGAGGGTCATATGCAATTTTCACAGGAATAATAAATGAAATAAAAAGTTATTTAAACTATAGGAACTTAAACATAAAGAAAAGGACCTAAAAGTAATGAAAGGATGACCTAAATGTAAAAATACTTAAAACTAAAGGGCTTGGGCAAAACAAATCTTATTTGAAGATTGCCGGCAGATCGCTAATGTCTCCACTCCAGCATGAACTCCGGCGTTGATCCAACGACGGTGCAGCAGCGGGAGGGCTCCGGCGATGGTCATGGAGGCTAGAAAGGACGACGGCGAGACTCTCCGGAGTGTTGGGTAGGGCTGAGGCGACCTGAGGATCTCCCCCCATCTCTGGCTCCGGCGAGGAGTTGACTGGCGTTGAGGATGACGACAACGAGGGAGCTGGTGGCGTTCCAGAGACAACAAGGTAAAGGCAGAGGTCGGAGGAGCATCGGGGCGTCACAAGGAGGCTCCTGAAAGCATCGACGAGAGTTGGGGACGTCTGGGGGGTTCCACCCATCCCTTGCGCCAGAGACGACCACGACGGAGGTTGGGGCGGTGCTCTAGGCTTTGGAACGGCGGCGCGACTTCTCGGAGGGGTTCCTGGTGGCGAGGCGGAGTTACCTGGTGAGGTGATGTGAGGCAGGGGTGTCTGGAGGGCTCCGGTGCTTCGACGGCGTCAGTCGGCAGTTGGAGGGTAGTGGCAACGGGGCTCTCAGGCGCGGAAGGCCTGAGGGTCCTCCCCTGAGTGATGGGAACTCAGGGTGGAGGAGGAGGAAGAAGGATGAGAGGCCCATGGGGCCTCCCCTTGACCCAGGAGGCCGCTGGCCTCGCCGGTGGTAGTGAACCCACCATTGAAGAGAAGGGAGACGGCATAGGGGCGGAGGTCTTCGGCAACACACAATCCATGAGGCTATGACTAGATTGGATGGAGCTAGGACGATGGTTTGAGGCTAAGAAAGAAAGAAAAGAAAAGGGATTACCTGAATGGGGTCTCTGTCCCCTCCGACGAGCAACAGCGGCGCTCTTTGGACGATGCTACGACGACTGTGGTTGGGCCTTCTAAAAGTGAAAAAGGCTGGAAGGGGAGCTCTGGATGTCGTGGGTTATTGGGCTCTCTCTGGGGTTCAAGTGCAGGGTTTCTCAGTAGGTTCAAGTGTGTTGGAAGAGGGAGAGGCTGAACTGTTGGCTACCGGAGACTTTTAAACGCCGGTGAAGACTTCTCTCGCCGTTGATCCTCCTCCTTAAGGGACTAGCACCGTTAGATCAAGCGCGTGTTGGAGGAGGAAATGGCCGGAGATCACGGGAGATCAGGGATACGCTTCGAAGACTCCAGGATCTCGTCGGAGATCTCGCCAGTAATGTCGAGGGTTGCTAGAGATGAAGGCCTGCCGGAATTATTTTTCCTTCTGCCTAAGTTTGCTAGTTGATAAGAGATGACATGTGCATGGGCTGATAATAGGCCTATGAAATGGGCTTTTAGATTTTGGTTTGTTTTGTTTTAGGTTTTTTAAGGGATTTTGGTTTTAGATTAAGGTTTTTAATTAGGTTTTGTGATTTTAATTAAAATTTTGATTTTGTGATTTAAGGTTTAATTAATTGGTTTTAAATTAGGTTTTTTTTAGATTTTAATTAGGATTTTGAGTTTAATTAATTGATTTTAAATTAAGGTTTTGGGTTTAATTAAGTGACTTTAAATTAGGGTCTTTTTGGGTTTTATTATTTTAGGGTTTGTTTTGAATTTAAATGGATTAAAGTTTTATGATTGAGTTTTAATTTAGATTTAATTGGTTCTATACTTGATTTAATTAGGGATTTAGTTTAAATTTTGGTTTAATTGGTTTTTATTAGGGTTTTGACTTAGATTTTGATTTCATTGGTTTTTTGATTGATTTTTATTTGATTAGGGTTTTTTTTCAATTAGATTTAATTTTTATTGGATTTTATTGGGTTTTACTTGATTAGGGTTTTTCACTTAATTAACTTGGATTAGGGTTTTCGATTTTAAAAGGTTAAAATGGATTTTATTTGATTTTGATTTTAATTAAGGTTTTCACATGATTAAATTTGGATTTTAAGTGGCTTAACTGGATTTTATTTGATTTTGGTTTTAATTAGGACTTTTACTTAATTAATTTGGATTTTAAGTGGATTTTATTTAATTTTGGTTTTAATTAGGACTTTTATTTGATTAATTTGGATTTTAAATGTTTTAAATGAGTTTTGTTTGGTTTTGGTTTATTGATTAGGTCAGAATAGGCTTGTGTGGGCCTGAATGGGCTTGTGTGGGCATGAGTGGGTATGTGGGCTTAATGTTCTGGTGGAGTTAGGGTTTAAGTTTGGTAGTCGCAACTAAAGCATCTTTCCAGAGGAACTTGCTGTCAAGTGACTGCAAAATCGGGGTGTCTACACGTACGATTAGAGAAATTTTCCAAAAAAAAAAACAAATTGAATTCAAAAATTTCCAAAGGAAGAAAGTGGCTGATGTGGTGTTGTTGAGTTGTAAAGTGTACGACGCAGCATAGCTAGTGTTTAACGTTAGATGCCTAGAAATTAGTGTTCAATATAATCAGTCCAGAAACTAACCAAATTTGGCTCCAAATTCAAATGTAGTCAAATGAGTGATTTAATGGGGGTAATAAAGACCCCTAAACATGGCAAGAAGACTCGCTCGAAAAATATTAGATATTTATTTTGGGTCTAAAAAAGAAAATTTAATTGAAATGAAAAGGAATAGTTTTGAAAATGTTAAACGTCGTATTAGCAGCGTTCAACATTGAACGTTAGCTTTCTAGCATATAACGTTGAACGCTAGATGGGCTGCGTTCAATAATCTAAAATGGCAAATAGATTTTTGGAGGTTATTTGGGTTGAGCAAAAGACTTCTAAGGATGAATGAGACATGCTATGATGTAATGGCATTTAATAAAAATAACGTAGTGCCATAATGAGATATTTACACACTTGACCACACAGATAACAAAATCTTCCTCCTAGCCCACTAGAACCTGCCTTACTGGAATCCACATCGCTCTTGCCTATAAAACTATGCCTACCACTGACTACACCACCAAACTTCTCCTTCCTTCTTTTCTTAGAGCTTCCAGCACCACTATAACTTGGCATACCAAAGAAGGAAAACCGTGAAGCAAAATATGTCTTACTCTTCTCCTTAGGATGACCTTCCATGAATTTCATGTACTCATCCTCAAAATGAGAAGCCTTTTCAATCATTTCTGCCAAGGTCTAACACCTATTGAAGACCTCTTAGAAATCTCTTGGCCCGTCAACCCTCAAAATCAAAAGTTTGGGCAAACCGTTCCAGTCTGGTGAAAGCTGCCTCATACTCACTCATGGTCATGCTACCTTGTTGCAAATTCCCGAACTCTTAATCAAATATGTCCCTTACAAGCTCAGGGGAGTACTTCTCATAAAAGGCTACTTCAAAATCCCTCCACTTGATCTCGATAGTCACAGAATCTAGGAACTTCAGTTGCTGCACAGCCACTAATATGCATCTCCTTTCAGCAGATAAGTAGCCAATCGTACCCAATGTTCTTCTAAGCAATCCATACTCTTTAGCATCTTCACAATCCTTTGCAGCCATGCCTCACCCTCCTTAGGTCTACCTTTGCCCTTGAACGTAGATACACACAGTCTACTCAGTTGATGCAACCACGGATCTCCTGTTGATCCCTTGGAACCTCCTTTATCAAAAGCCTGAGAAATTTCATGCATTAGGTTCCACAATTCTGCACGCATATCCTTCCATCCTTCCTCCCCTTGAAAGTCAGAATTCTTGGTAGGGGCCTTACCCTTTCCTCTGCCACGACGAGGAATCTTGCAGGAGTAGAGAACCTGCACCATGTAAATACCTTGTTTTTGGCTTCACTTGGAATACTTTTGGTTTCAATCACCTTTAGGACAACTATTAGGATCATTCCACTCTTATTCCTCCCTTGATAGTAGAACACGTCAGAATTGCACTATCGAACCTCTCTCTGAGCCTTCATGACTATAGGGGTATTTTTTGTTATTTAAATCTATCTCATGAAATACCCATCTTATCTCTCTTCATACGTTGAAACGATATCTGTAGCAGAGTACTCAAACCGTCTCCAAAATTTTTGAAATTTTACAGGTAGCATTTTTACATTCTAGACTTCAATCTTATAAAGTTTTAATTTTTTTGGATATGTATAACTCTACCAATGCTATGTTCTATGTAAAATGCAAGACAGGTTGTGTTTTATGATACCTTGCAAAGAACCTTTTAATAGAGTACTCCAATGACTCCAAATTTAATGAAATGTTTTTAGAAGTGTTCCTCACATCATATAGTACAATCTTGAAAAGTTTCAGAATTTTTTATTAAGTGCATAAGATATAATATTTAATATGGAACACATGAAGTTCTGCATTCTATACATTTGAGTTGTTTCAACGCCCTTTTTGTTGAGTGCAAGATCCTTTGCGTTTAATATAAAATGCGGATATCCATGCATTCCACATCTAATAGTTGTATCTTCTACACAATCACATTCCTTCTTTGGAATAATTTTGAATTCGAATTATTTCCTTTTAAGGTGATCCCATAAATTACATGTGACCTTAATCAGGCATCATTACACTTAATTCACCATTAATGGGAAGAATATTCCAATAATCAATGTGACATGGTATTTTCCACTTTTGGAGTTTGTAAAAAGTGACATATCCCGTGTTCTACATAAAATGTATGAAAACATGTGTTTTACACTTCAAATTTGGAATTTTTCAGTTGTAGTTGAAATGCCTTATCATTATTGGATTTGCCTACCAGGTCCGTCTCATAAGCTCGCCTGGTTTCCTCGCCTACCTTACTCGCTAATACCATTTGCCTGTCCCTTATTGAACTGTGCCAGAGAGAAAACAAGAGCTCAAGTCTTGAAAACCATTTACAAGAACAACTCAAACATCAACATACAATCCCTTAATCACAAGGAAATACATTCTAGAGCACAAGCACTGATATTTAATCTCATCATTAAAATACATTGTCTTTTTCACAACCTTGGATATTACATCTTACACCCCTTAAATGAATTTCGTCCTTGAAATTCACTACTAGTAAAACAAATGGGGGTATAGGGACTACATGTCTGCCTCATGCTCCCAAGTAGCCTCATCCGTGCCATGGTACTGTCACTAGACCAGTACAAGAGGGATTACTTTGTTTCGGAGGACCTGTTCCTTTCAATCAAGTATCCGCACAGTGTCCTCTATAGATAAATCCTCTTGTAGCTCTCCTGGTTGAACTAGAATCACTTGGGATGCATTGGCTAAACACTTTCTCAACATCAAGACGTGGAACACACTGTGCACTCCTGAAAGCTCTAGAGGTAGATCCAACCTATAGGCAACTTCTCCAACCCTTCTAGAGATCCTTTAAGGCCCAATGTAGTGAGGACTCAACTTTTCCTGCTTTCCAAATTTTGCCACTCCTATGGTTGGTGACACCTTTAGGAAAATGAAGTTACCTATCCAGAATTCCAAAGGTCTACGTCTCTAGTCAGCATAATTCTTCTACATGCTCTGAGTAGCCACCAGTCTCTTTCTGATCAAATCTACTTTATCAGCATACTACTGTATAATTTCTGGGCCCTATAGCTATCTCTTGCCCACATCATTCCAATAGGTCGGTGTCTTACAAGGTCTGCCATACAATACCTCAAACGGTGCCATACCGGTGTTGGAGTGATAGATGTTATTGTAGGCGAATTCAATCAATGACAAGTGATATTCCTAGCTCCTCCTGAAGTCCAAAGTGTAGGCTTGCAACATGTCTTCTAATGTCTAGAAAGTCCTTTCCATTTGTCCGTCAATCTGAAGGTGGAAAGCTGTGCTTAAATTTAGTATGGTGCCAAAGGCCTCTTACAATGCCTCCTATAATCTCGATATAAAGCTGGTGTCTCTGTTAGATACAATCGACACTAGAACCCCATGCAGTTTGACTATCTCAGCCACGTACAATTCTGCCAACTATGGTAATGGGAGATTTACTCTCACCGATAAGAAATTTGCTGACTTTGTGATCCGATCTACAATTACCCAAATTACGTCATTCTTTCTTCTAGTCTTGGATAATCTGTCACAAAGTCCATCGATACATGTTCCCTTTTCCAGACCGGAACATCCAGAGATTGCAGCATTCCTCCAAGCTTCTGGTGCTCAATCTTGACCATCTAGCAGGTTGCACATCTCGCCACGTGGTCATCAATCTCTTTCTCCATTCGAGGCCATTAGAAATTCCTTCTCAGGTCCTTGTACATCTTGATGCTCCCTAGATGAATGGTATATCTAGACCTATGGGCTTCGTCTAGCAGTCTCTGTTTCACTTCCTCTACCTAAGGCACATACAAACACAGGTCATATTTGAGTCCTCCATCGGCACCAACAGAGAAGTGAGGCACTCCTCCTGCCTCCAACTTCACCCAAGTCTTTTGAACAAAAGGATCTAGTTGCTGAGCAGCCACAATTGCCTCCAATAATCTTGGGTGAATAGACAGATTCGCCATCCAAGCTCTAGTAGATCCCTAAGGCTGTCTCCGAGGTCTACACTCAACCAATTCTTCGAGCATGTGCCATTCCTTGATCATTAGGCTTGTCATAGTGTGAGTACATCTGCTAAGGACATCAGTGACTACATTTTCTTTTCTTGGGTGATAGGACAAGCTAAAGTTGTAGTCTTTGAGGCATTCTATCCATCTCTGCTATCTTAGATTCAGATCCTTCTGAGTGAAAATATACTTTCGGCTCTAGTGATCTGTGAATACCTCAAACTGCTCACCATACAGGCAGTGTCTCTAGATTCTCAAAGCAAAGACCACTATAGCCATCTCCAAGTTACGGGTAGGGTAGCTCCTCTCATGGTTCTTTAGCTGGCGTGAAGCATACGCTACCACTCTACCATGCTGCATCAATGCACATCCTTGTACCACAAGCATCACTGTATACTACACAGCCTCCACTCCTAAAGGGTAGAGTCAACATTGGAGATGTGACCAAACGAGTCTTTAATTCATTGAAGCTTTCTTCGCATTACCAGTCCCAGATAAATGGAACCTTTTCTTGAGTCAACCTGGTCAAAGATACTGTCATCTTGGAGAAGTCCTGTACGAATTTCCTATAATATCCTGCTAAGCCCAAGAACTCCTGATCTCTGTCACGATTTTGGGCCTAACCCAACTACTAACTGCTTCAACCTTGGCTGGATCTACTTTGATTCCATTGCTTGAGATGATGTGGTCAAGAAATATGACCTCTTGCAGCCAAAACTTGCATTTCGAAAAATTTGCGTAGTGTTGGTGCTGTCTTAGGGTCTCTAGTAAAATTCTCAAATGCATTAGATGGGTCTCAACATTAGGAGAATATACCAGCACATCATCAACAAACACCACTACAAATTGATCTAGGTAGGGCTTGAATACTCTATTCATCAGGTCCATAAATGCATCTGGTGTATTCATCAACCTGAATGGCATAACTAGAAACTCATAGTGGCTATATCGAATACGAAAAGTTGTCTCATGCATATCAGATTCCTGGATCTGAAGCTAGTGATATCTTGATCCCAAGTCAATTTTCGAAAAGATTGAAGCTCCCTACAATTGATCAAATAAGTCATCTATCGTGGGTAGAGGATATTTATTCTTTATGGTGATCTGGTTCAGCATCCTATAAACTATGCAGAGAAGTGAACCATTCTTCTTCTTGACAAACAGAACTAGTGCACCCCAAGGTGACACACTTGGTATGATCAATCTCTGTCTAGTAACTCTTGAAGTTGATTCCTGAGCTCCCTCAATTTTACTCGTGCCATTTTTTAAGGAGTTTTCAAGATGAAGCTAGATCTTGGCACCAAATCAATCTAGAATTCAACCTCTGTGCAGCAACATCCTAAGTAAGTCCTCTAGGAAAACATGAGGATACTCTTGAACCACAGGTATGTCTTGTATTCTCAAAGCAAAAGAGGAAGACATTGACATGCTGGCTAGATATCCCATGCAACCTCTCGTTAGGTGGCAGTAGGCCTTGATTGCTGAGATGATCTTCTTCTGTTCTCCCAGCCTAATTCCCTGGACCAAGCACCATCCTTGACCTGGACATTCTGCTAGAACTCTCTTCTTGGTACAGTTAATCATGGCTAAGTGTTGTGCTAGCCAATCCATTTCCAAGATTACATCACATTCTTACATCTCCATAACTATCAGACTGGCCCTGAAGTCCTGGTCTCCCAGTTTCATATTAATTGACTACAAATATTTCCATGCTAGGTTGTGCTCTCTTGGTGGGGTCACCACATTGGAATGGAAAGCTAATCTAGCTAGCCAGTCTCCAATCTTAGTAGCAAATGACTCAGAGACAAAGGAAAACGAACTCCTAGAGTCGAACAAGACTCTAGCCATTTGGTCAACTACAAGGAAGGAACCTAATTATTACATAATAATAACCATCATCATCATCATCATCATCATCATAGAAACAGTGTTAGATACATTATTATATAAAAGGGAAAGATCATAGTACATAACACTCTACTGCTCCTTACCCTCCACAACGTCCCTCGAAGGACCAACGTCAGGAGTAACAATGGAAAATACTTGTCCCTTGGTTGGTTGGCAAGGTGTGTCCCCAATTGGCTTTGGAGGATCAAGGTAGTTTCGTTGGATATGTTCAATCTTTCCATAGTTATAGTAGGTTATCTTTTCTAGGTTTTACTATTGATGGTAACACTATGCTACCACATGCCCTGTACGGCCACAAACAAAGTAGGATCTTCTTTCCCCTATGTCGCAGCTTGAACCAATCTGATTGTATCTGACACTTCCTCCCCTCACAACTAACTCAGAGCACTTCTTCCTCTTCTTCCCAAAGCTCCCAGAACTACCGGAACTCTGTATTTCCAAAGCAGATGACCATGGAGTAAACACCTTTCCCTTCCCCTTTCCTTAGGGGTAATCATCTAGGAACTGCTTGCGGTCTTCCTCATATTGGGTTGGCAATGGGTCAGAAGCCTAGAATCTTGGATCTGAGTGTTGTGGTCAGTCTCTCCACAAATTTCTTAGCTTTGCGCTTTTCTGTATCAAATGTTTGTGAGAACTGCTCTAAGCAGGTGAAAGTCACCTCATACTCAAGCACTGACATGCTACTTTGCTTCAATTCCCCAAATTCCTTGTCCAATCGATCCCTCTCGTACTCGAAAAAGTACTTCTCATAGAAGACATCCCAAAACTCCTCCTAAAAGATCATCAGCAAGTCAAAACTTGGGAATTGTGTGCGATGTGTGGCTTTCCACCACTGTTCAGCGTCACTAGGCTTGGTAATGGGTCGAGTCTAGACCTAGGGCCTGTGGGTATGGACTCGTAAAGTATGGGTCTGAGTCCTGAAAATGAGACCCATGGACCAATGGACCCAGACCCGCTAGACCCACTTATTTACTGGGTAGGGTTTGGGTCTAAAAATACGTGGACCCATGGACTTGATTTATATATAATATATTATAAGTTAAATATAAAGACTAATGTATAATATTTACACTATACATATAATATATATTATTCTACTCTCAAATCTTAATCTCTCATTCTCTCCACGTTCGATGATACAAGCATTGCCTCCTGCCTCCCCACTTCGATCTCTGATTCGTCCCCTTTCCCTCCTCCACCTCCCTTGGCAGACGACAGCCCGACACCAATCCTCCCCTCTCTGGCTCTCCCTCCTCCACCTCCCCATTTGACTGTCCACTACACATCTGTGCCTCCTCCAGTCCTCTGTCCTCCCCTTTCCCTCCTCCACCTCCCCCCTGTGATCTGTCCCCTCTTCTTCCTCTGCCTCCCCTAACTCCAATCAGAGTTGATCTGTCCACTCTTCTTTCTTTGCCGCTGTGACCATGCCGACGCAGAAGGGGCGACCGCTAGGGCCACGATGAGGAGCGGTGAATCCAAGGAAAGGGCAACTTGACTCAAAGACACCGAAAAACACGTGAAAACAAAAGAAAATGGATAAGGGGAGTCGTCACCTAGTCTATTTACGGAAAGACGAGGAAAGCCAAAAAGAATGCAATGCGATGCAAAACGAACAAACCAAAAACAAACAAACAAAAGAAAATGACTCCAATGCTGATGGATAACACATGGGTAATTGCGGACAGAGAAATGGGTAAGGACTCCTGTTACACATGGGAAAGGTGTTAGGCATCTCCGTACGCCTGATGAATCGGTCTTTCTACGCTTTTCCGGTCGTATGTGTGGCAAATGCAAATGTATGCTTGCCTATGTCTAAGATAAGTGAGTGCTTCATGCCATGCATAAACAAACGAAAATGCAAGAGATAAAACCCATGCTACCTAATCCTCAGCCATGCTGCACGAGTTCTAGATTGACGGTCCACAAGAATTCAACACAGTAAACATCCTTGCTTTAAAGATGAATGCGAGAACTTTAAAAGAAACGCGATGGAAAACGATGCGTGTGATGTTTTGGGACACTATGTTAGCATGAATGCTATTCACTGTACGCTCTTGGGCGATATGCAATATGCAATGTATGAAAACCGATTCGAGACATGATGTAGGAGATTTCGTCGATTATTGTACACCCTCGAGTGATATGCAATATGAAATGCATGAATATCACTAATGTATGCTCGTGTGGGCCCAATGTTCGATGCTTATACGGGTGCAGGTAAACAAGGTAAACGCCGATCAAATCTTGTTAAATCAAATTAACATGAATACTTGTAAATCAAGGGTAAGACAGAGGTTTATGCAAAATGTCAACATGCTCAGAACACACATCATCCAACAAACAAGTCAAACAGAGTCATTTTTTTGACTTCGCTTCCCTATGTGGCGTCAGATCTCGTCGCCGCCTTGTTAGGCGATGAGGAGTGTTGTCGCTCAGTCTAGCGGCACGTGTCCTAGACTAGTCAGGCAGCCCAGATCTGTCCTAGACAGATCAAACGTCAAACAAGCCTAACTAAGCAATCATGTTTCAAAGAAAACGTTGATTTTAATGAGTTCAAATATTTATTTAATGAATTGATTAATCTGTATTCGCTCAACCATGTAGGTTCCTGTGGCCAAGATGAAGCTAATTTTAGGGGTTTTAGGGTCACTCGATAGGATTTGGGCTCTTTGGTAGTGCTCTTTGACCTTCGTTAGAGTCTACCAAGAGAGCCTAGGCTGTAGGTTTGTCTCTCTAAAGAGGGGCCCGCAACTTAGGATTCTGTCCTTACAGGTCGGTCCTAGCAAACTATAAAGCAATAAATAAACACCAAACAACAAGATATCAAGTTTCTACTAAGGTTTATTGCAGACTTAGGAAGAAAGGTGAAGTCTGAAATAAGTCCCTAAGACACCTTAGATCGAGACAGAGTATGGGTAGGCGACTTGCACCAGCTCGGGTTTGCTCTGCTTAGTTGATTAAACCAGACAGTGGATCCTAAAGAACTATACCCTTGCTGTCAAGCAGATAGTTTCCACCCTATCGATGGATAGAAAACAATCCTAAAAACCATTAAAAAGTCATAATAGATAGTGGACAGTGATATCATCAGTTTTATTTATTTAGGTCACTACTGTAGGCAATAAAAAATCAACTCAAACAATAAAACCAAGCCTATAGGGAAAAATATTCCAGGGATCATCAGTCGCCTGTTTGATAGGCACTTGATCTCGTCACCTATCGGAGTGGTGACGAGGTCAGTTGCCTCTCGTTACAGCGACTGGAGGTCGTCTTCCTCCTCTCGCATGTAGGGTTGCAGGTCTAGTTTCTTTTCTCTCCTTCTCTCTTTCTTGCGCATGAAGGTCTAGGGTTTTGGCATTGGGTTTGGTCTCTCTCTCTCTCAAGCTTGCTCTCTTTCTCATGTGATGGACTATGGGACATGGAAGAGGAGGACAGGTGATGGGCTATTTCTCTCCCTCTCCCCCTCTTTCTTTCTCATATGCATGGAAGAGGAGGCCATCAACCCCATCAGCCAGGAAGGAGGTCGCAAATACCTGCGTGGATGAGCGACGGCTGTCACTCTTGGCTTGCACGAGCAGCAAACGTCTGACTAGGCCTGGTTGCGGTGGTTGCACTGGTGGCGTCGGCGGGCTATGGGAAGGCCGACTGGTGTTTTGATGTCTGTGTTATGCGTGGAGGATGTGGCTGTTAGGGTTCACAGGGAAGGAGGCTGGGAGGCTTCTCTCTCTTTCTCTTCGGCTAGCCTGGGAAGGAGGACAACCCTAGGGTTTTTCTTCTGGGATTCTCTCTCCGTTTCTCTTTACTGGACCTTCTTCTACATGCCTCTTGCTAGGGTTTTCTTCTCTATCCCTTCTCCTCTTACGTGGGTGGCTTAAATAGGGTTAGGGTTTCATTGTGGGGAATAGGATGTGTTTAGGTTTAAATGAGTAGTGGGGATTGCATGTTTAAGGTTTAGATTGGACTTATGGTATGGGATTGTGTTTAATTGGATAGGATTTGGGTTGGGCCTATGATGTGGATTACATATGGGTTTATTACGGTTTATTGTTTTGGGTATGTGTTTATTTATTTTTTAGGTTTGTTTTAGATATTATTTATTTTTTTTGTTCGGCATAGATTTTATTTGCTTAGGCCTGATGGTGGCTGGGTTTTATTTTTATTTATTTTCTTAGATTTAGTTTAAGTTATTTTATTTTTATTTATTTTTATTTTATTTTTTAGGTTTAATTTATTCTTTTAGGTTTGATGGGCTTAGTCTTTTTTTTGGGTTATTTATATTTTTAGGTTTAAGTTTCGTTTTATTCTTTTAGGTTCACTTTTGTTTTTAGTTTATTTTAGGTTTACGTTTAGTTTTGGTTCTAGTTTAGTTTCAGGTTTAGGTTTATGTTTGAGCTTGTGGTGTTTAGTTTGGGCTTTAGGACAAGTTCTAGTTTGTTTTTGGGTTTATAGGGCCAGGTTGGGTCCACTGTAGCTAGAGCGTTATCCTGGAAGTCTACCACCAAATGATTGCAAAATTGGGGTGTCTACAGCCCCCCCTCTCCGACTCTCCCTCCTCCACCTCTTGGTCCTCCCCCTTCCACCGACCATTGCACCCTCCTGTGGTCCTCCCTTTTCCCTCCTCTACCTCTGACCTCCCACCTCCGATCCTCCCTTCCCTCCTCCACCTCTCCCCTCCAGCCCAAGTGCTTGACAGCCATAGAGCCACCTCTTCATCTTCTAGGCCGATGATAGACAGCAAACAGGCAGACAACCCTCTCTCCTTTCTTGGCCTTCCCCTCCAACGGAGCAAAGGTTGTTGAGCAATGGTTTTAGGTTTGTGTTTCTTGAAGTCTTGAATATCAAAGTTGAACCTTGAAAGCATACAATATATTTGGATATGTTTATTTGAATAATTTGAATCATTGAATTCTTCTATTTTCAAAGAAATCTCCTATAGCTAGTCACCTTTTACAATTGATAACTAGAAGGAAATGTAGGTGAATATATGTGGAAAGGAAAATACCTAAGTTCCTTGAGAAATGTGTTGGCCTATCAATTTCAAGTGCAAGTTCTTTTAATCTTTGATGTGGTTCTTTACATACAATTGCTTAGGAGAAATTCTAAAATAAAAATTCTACTGGAAGTGAACTTCATTTGAGGATACAAACAAAAATCCATGCATATGTTGTTGTTTTATGTCTCAACACCCTTAACATTTTCTTAATAACTTCAACATTTTGTTACAATTTTTCTACGCTAATCAAATGCTCCAATCTTTAGCAGATACTCCAATCTTTATCAAATGCTCCAATCTTCACTTGAGGATACAAACAAAAATCCATGCATATGATCTAATGTCATTCTTTTATATCATTCTTCATGTTTTTTTCATGCCTCATGTCACGCCCCACATTTTCCACAATAATTTAAAACAAATTAAATTACGGGAAAATTAAAGCCAAACAGTAAATATCTAACTACCAGGAACCTGTGTGTGTGGCTAGGAGACTCCAGACTATATGCACTACGCTAACTCTCTGCATGCCTGCACCTGCAAACCAAATACATGAGGAAAAACGTATGAGTGACAGAAGTCACACAGTACGCACCCCAAGGGAAACCATGGAAAACAAAACAATAATTAATTTTCCTTTTGAATTCATTTCGCAAACCATTTTCTCAAAACCACGCAAACCAAGCCCACACCGGCCAAAGCCACAACCAGGGTTGTACTAGCCCAAACCCACAAGGTAAGGCCCTCAATGGCCAAAACCACACATAGTGAGTCGGGAAGCCCAGCACCAGGCAACCTAACTCTGACCACACACAGTCCACCGGAGAGCGACCACGGCGTTCTGCACTGCCACGATGAAGCCACCCTGTGTAGGAGCGATCACCGTCCAACGATTCTCCCTACCTGGAGAACCCTCACAAAGCCAACCCTTCCTTGGGAAAACTATCCTGTCTATCAGGATGCTACCAGCTACGACGCACGTGTACCACCTGCACTGGCCACCACAGGATACACCTCCTCATGGCGTCCTTCACACACGGTGCTCAGGAGGGAGTGTCATACCTCCACACTTGACGACACCCGAGCCTCAGTGCTCACAACGACAGTAGGAGTATCATACCTCCCCGTCATGCCACAAGACACCTCAATCTGTAGACCACAATCCTAGCCTTGAGATGACAGTCAAGGAGTCTCATACAACCAAGACCCGACGCCCCTCAGCCTCAGGTATCTCGGCCCCCGACCTCAACCAAGGAGTTGCGCCCGACCACCCGAGAATGTTGTCACATTCCTTGGTCCCGATGACACGATCCCACATTGTCTCGGCCAGCACACAAAAAACTAGGAAAACATTTTCTGAAACAAGCCAACTATTTCTTGAAATCCATTTTCCAAAACCATTTTCATATCTTTGAAAATTCTTCCAAAACCTCGGCAAAACGGCACATCAAGGGTCCCAAGAGACCACCACTAACGACCCCAATGTCCCTCTCAATGGGACAAAACACAGCAATCAAGAAAGCCCTTGGGAAACTCATTTTATAAACATATTTGGGTCCTGATTCGGCATGCCAGAAATCAGGTTCGGTATGCCGAAATCCACTGATTCGGCATGCCGTTTTGACTCCGGTATGCCGAAATCCACTAGATCGATCGACCGAGGTGATTCGATAGGCCAAATCGATCGGAGGACCAAATTGACAGAAAAACGGTATACCGAACGAAATCAGTATACCAAAATTCACTGATTCGGTATGCCGTTTTCACTTTGGTATGTCGAATTTTGCAATCCCAGAAAATGGCCCAAAACCCTACAGTCCGAAATCGCCCCAACTGGGACCTCCGATCGGACCCCCTAAACAAGCACCAAAAATCTTACATAAAACATAAGGTGTAGACCCTCGAGTCTACTCTGAATCCCAGCAAACAAAACTAAAATCCATTCATCATGCATCAAGATATAAAATCGGAAAGGCAGAAGGGTCAAAACAACCAAAAACACAACCATCACCATAAATACCCATAAATTCACCATAAATTCTCTTAAAATCACAATAAACTCTAGGAATGTAAATTTACCTATATTTCATGCAACCCTATCAATTTCTACAATTTTCATGCTCTCTATTACATGAAGTGGAGATGCGTGCCTGAAAACACAATCCGACGATCTCCGGCTGTCTCTGGCAAAATCCGACGCGACCACGGCCACGGGAGCACTCCACTCGAGCTCCACGCACCACCACGAGCCACCACACACTTTCGCTGGACCTCGATCACACCACACAGAGAGGAGGTCACGGGGAGGAGAGAAACAGGGAAGAGAGAGAAAGAAAGTGAGAAAAGAGAGAGACGGGGGAGAGGGGAAGTGAGTGGAGGGAGAGAGAATGAGTGGGAGAAGAAGAGGAAGGAGGTGTGCTTGGGAAGGAGAGAATGCGTAGAGAAGAGAGGAGGCTTGGGTCGTGCATGGCGGAGGCCTTCGACTTAAAAAGCCATGCAGAAGGAGTAGGTGGCCATGTGCATGCAATTAGTCAGCCACGCGCACACCAACACTCCCTCACTACCAGCCTTGCCAGCCACCGCACGCACCCAACCACCCACCACCACCACAAGGCCAACTACCAACCTCAACCATCGGCCCACGAACGTGGGCCCCACGCCGACCCCACACCTGGGCCCCACACAAACCCACACCAGGGCCCCTCACGCACAGTGCCACAATGCACAATGCCAAACACGCACAAGGACATGCAAATAGAAGCTGGCCCAAGTCCAAAGGAACAAAACCACATAACGGGCCTCAAAACAGTAACACTCGTCTAGGAATAAAATTCATAAAATGTAAATAATTACAAAATGAATTTTACGGGTGTTACACCTCAGTAGATTACCCAAACTAACTAAAATTCTTTTTGAAATGAAATTACAATAGATATATAGATTTATGGAATCATATGTGCTGAATTGCCAATTACATTTCCACTGGGATTGATTCAAAAGCTTTTTAGGTGAAATATATTTCTTTTTTTAGATAGATGGTAACATCTACAAAGATATTTCTTTTTTATTGTATTTCTTGAAGAGTAATAATAATCTCTATTGTATGCTAAAATCTTACATTCATTTATTTGCAGATGTCACCAAAGTTGGTCTTTTGGTGCACACTGACAAAAAATTGTTTAGTAGTTCATGATGTATTTATGTATTTTATTTATGTGGCGAATACACATTGACAAAGAATTGTTGTATGCACATTGACAAAGTTGGTTTATTAAAGCTAGATATATTTATTTACGTGTTGTTCAACTATCAATAGGTTCATAATATTGTTCATGTTATATATTTATTTATGGATGTATTTTGTTCATGATATATTTGTATTGATAGAGAATTGTTTAGCACATTTATTTACAATGTTTTCAGTTTAATTACAAAACTACTTTCTTCAAAAAAAATGAAAAATAGGTTGAAGGACTCATCAGACTCGTGACCTAGACCCAGACCTATTATCTTCATGGGTTTGGGTTTGGGTCTGGATCCTAATTTTAGAACCCAGACCTAGACCTAGAACTAGACCTGTGAAAAAAGATTGGTCTGGGTCTGGATATAAGTAGACCTGACCTAGACTCGACCCGTTGCCACCCTTAAGCGTCACCCTTGAACTGAAAGGTGGCTAGCCTAACCCATTTCTCTATTGGGCACTCTATACTCCACAAAATCTTCTCAACCTCTAGCAGCCATACCTCACAATCTTCTGGCTTGTTGCAGCCGTCAAAAGTCAATGCACCAATCAACATTTCAATTTCAATATATTTATATTTATTATAATAAATAAATATAAGTAAGGTTTTCTCTCAAGTCGTGTACAAATTCTCATCGAAAAGAAAAAAAGATTTTTCTTCCTATGAAGAAGAATTTTGTAGAATTGAATAAAATAAGAAGTTTTTATTGCAACACAGAACGAAAGAGACAATATACAACAGGAATACCTTGAGCCATGGGTTTGCCTTGGTCCCATCTGTATTATTTCTGCTGAAAGTCTAGGTAAACTCCTACATCATATGGCTCAGCTCTTGCTGTATACCTCCCCAGCCACTAACCTACTCCTAGTTAGAACTTGTTGCAGGAGTCCTACCCCTATCTCATCCTTTAGGCAGCATCTTGTTGCCACCATAAAAAAAGCGAACACATTAGGTGTGAATATTCTCCATTGTGTAGTCCTTAATGAGTCACTAACCGAACACTACTAAGCTGGTGCACTTAGTGAACCTAGGCTCTGATACCACTCTATAATGCCCTGATACTACACAACAGTACAAAAACTACCCAATCAATTTTATTAAATCTAAATTGACTGAAATAAGCAATTAAATAAACAGAACTAACTACCCAGACCAGTGTGTGGCTATTGTGACTCCTACAATTCCAGGAGACTACACTTTCAACTATGCACCTGTAACAAAACAATTAAAAACCACGTGTGAGTGACATTATTGTCACCCAGTATATGCCTCAGAACCAAAACTAGCGAAAAACCTAAGAGCTAACAAAGTGCAAAGGAAAACCACGATGAAACCCTCAATATTGAAAGGCCACGCACGCAATTCAGAAAAACCATTTATAATCATGACTTTTCAAAACATTCTGGTCATTTTCTTTTTAAAATCTCATGCATTTTTATAAATCACTTCAATGCATTTTAGGAAGCAATTTATCATCTAGAATCCAGCCCAAGCATCAATCATTTCATATCTCAAAACACAATAAAACCATGACTGGAAACTAGCACAAACTACAATTCTCAATCCAAATCAAAACCTATCGTATCACCCTAGCCACAGGTGACTGACCTGGCCACTAGGAGTTGGCAAGGCTCCATCCCCTTCTACACTGCACTGCCACGGTGAATCACCCCATGCAGGAGTTCAACAACCTCGATTGTAGCCTTAAAATAGCATACCACGCAGGTACAAGCATGGGGTATGACTTCACGACGCCCCTGGTGCTTGAGCACTTGGGGACTCTAACTCTAGACTCGACCAACACCAGCACTAAGGATAGTCCAAGTCTACCAATACCCTGAGTCTTGTTGTACCACAACAATCATGAGGCTCTCTCCTCAAACCAAAACCCAGCAACCACGACCTAGGACACATCCTCAACCACACAGAGGTCTCACTATGCCTTGTCAGTTCAGTCTTTCAGCTCACGTGGTTCCTACAAAACCTCAAAATCCTCTTTTCAAAACGTATGCAACTTCCTTTTCAAATCTCTTTTAAAACCACTTTTAAAAACCATTTATTAGCTCACAATCACTTTTTAGGTATTCCTTATTCATTTTAGGAAAACATTATCTCTACATTTATTATTCATGTATCGTCCATGTGTTTCATATGTATTTAACATCATTCATTCTCAAAAATCACTGAAAATATGTAGCTTGGGCTATAAAAAATCTAGCTCACACCAGCCATTCATGACGGGATTTCGAGTGGCCTCTCCATGCCCAAGGGACTCGATACCAAATCGTGCCCTAGACTCGCATTGGAAGGATCCTCCTTCCAGTCATGCTATACCATTTACAAAAAAACTAGAAAACTCAAAGCATGCTGAGCCTAATAGAAAACTCGACGAAAAACTTCATAAAATTCACAACAAATCACTAAACACTTCCAGGATCATTTATGAACATCCAGAGCATATTAAATAACACCCTAGCATACCCATAACACATTCATGGCATGAATTCACAAGTTTTTCATTTATTTCCTCATTAATCAACTTTAAACTCAATAATTTTTTGGAGATTCTTTGAGAATCCATAAAAATCACCACACAGGCATGCAATCCTACATTCCTCATGCATTCCATCTAAATTAAATCCTAGGCATGATTCTAGGAATCTAAAGAGGGAGGAAATGCGTACTCAGTGGGAGTTCATCGACATTTTCAATTCTCTAATGAACCTCCGGCGACCTCCTACGAGCATCTCTGGCGTCCATGTGTCACCGACAACTCAGCCACTACCTCGAACCTCCAGCGACGACTTCAGCAATGGTGGCTCATCAGTGGCAACCCTCCCTCACCTCTTATAGTTCTTCCCCATTATCTCCACTCTCTGCTCTCTCCCTCTCTCTCTCAACTCTCCCTATTATTCATGTAAGGGGCAGTGGAGTTTTAAAGCACCCCCCCACACACCTAGTCAAGGGAGGGAGGCCTCGAGACATAGCGGCATAGGCATCGGGCAGTGGGTCAATGGAAAACGTGGGTGCAGAGGATCAAGCGATGTTTCTTGTTTTCTGACATTTAACTGTTCAGGCTACGCATCAGCAATTCGTGCCACAAATTTTCGTTGGTCTACACCTATTGGATTCGCCTACCAAATCTATCTCATAAGCTCGCTTGGTTTCCTTGCCTACCTTACCCGCTGATAGCATTTGCCTATCACTTACTGAGCTGTGCCAGAGAGAAAACAAGAGCTCAAATCTTGAAAACCATTCACAAGAACAACTCAAGCATCAACATACAATCCCTTAACCACAAGGTAATCACATTCCAGAGCACAAGCACTGATGTTTAATCTCATCATCAAAATACATTATCTTTAGCACAACCTTGGATATTACACACTTCCTACGCAAGACCATTGCACGAGTACCCTACAGCGATGATGTTCCATGACAGGACATTCTCCTCGAGCATGTGGTCAAACAAGTGGCAGGCGTGGCCGATGTCGCCGTTCTTGGCAGAGGCAGAGATGATGCAGTTCTAGGTGACAGTGTTCTGACAGGGCATGGTGTTGAAGATGGAGTTGGCCTCGTTGATCTTGCTAGATTTGGAAGATGAGACAGAGGTGGAGGATAGGGCAGGGAGGGGAGGAGATGGGCAAGCTGCACGAAGACTTGGCGAGGAGGAGGAGGCGGAGGCGGAGGGGAGGAAGATGGGGCAGAGGAGGAGGATGAGGCAGGGAGGGGAGGAGGTGGAGGAGGAGGACAAGGCAGGGAGGGGGGAGGTAGCGGAGGAGGAGGAGAGGAAGATGAGGTGGAGGAGGAGGACGGGGCATGGAGGGGACGAGGTGGATAGGCCACATGAAGACTCAAGGAGAAGGAGGGGACTCGAGGAGGATGAGGCAAAGGTTTAAGAATTCCGTTGAAATTCCATGGGAAAGGATAAGAAATGAAAAGGGTTGTGGTTTATATACTCTGGAAAGTAAAGGAATTAAGTTTCATTTGAAATCATTTTAGGTTGAGTGCACAAACACCCTTATGTTGTATGGTAAATAGGAAATGAGATTCCTATCAAATCATTTTCTGTACTTTCTAGGTGCACAA